>JAQQAE010001849.1:0-23961 GCA_029823295.1 Pseudamia nigra
GGGGGGCGATACGAAAGAGTTTTAAAAAAGCAGTTTCCAGAGTTAGGCTCCATAAAAGGCAAAATTATGGTCACATAGAAAAAAAACTCATATGCACAGTTAGCAGACATGTTGCTCCACAAACATTCATTGACACAGCAATAAGTATCAGAGACTTTGGGTGTGTGTGTAAGTGTGTAGTCGTAACAGCTGGATGCATTATGTTTTATCAGTTCTGATAGGAAAGTCAAGGAGCTCTCAGAGCATATAATCCAGGTGTTAAATTCCACGATAGTTACCATGGCAGCACATGTCCATGGAAAGTTCAAGTCGACCTCATATCACAGTGTTGGTGTAAGTGGGGGAAGGAAGAAGCCCAAACTTCATTTCTCACTCCGTCTCTTCCCTGGAGGTTTTTGTTTGCAAGGTCATTGCTCAGGGATCCCAGGTAGTCACTTGGAACAGTTGTGAATTTTGTCAAGTTAATTCGTGCCATTTCTTGCCTTCTTAATGTGTTTAAACCATTTGGAATGAGTAGCCCTGCATAATTTACTACATCAATGCACACTGTTGTAAAAGTAAAGCAAAACCACTGGTGGAGATGGTGTGTTCAAACTTTTGACTGGTATGTGGAGAAACATCAATATTTTTAATTTCTCCAGGCTTTTTTTGAAGCATAAAAAGATGTTTTGGGTCAAAAGTTCTCCATAATGTCTTGGAATAATCTGAACTGAGAGCAACTTCTCTGTGACATTTTCAGATCAATGAAGTGAGTCATTCATCTTAAGTGCTTAGTATTGCCAGTCCACGAAGGTGTCTCATTGACAGACAGAAGGAAACCCTATCTGCGTCATCAAGGCGTCACTTTAGTGTTAGTCCACTGTCCAGCTGTCTCTCTCACTGTGTCCCTGAATGATCTCATCAGCTATTATTAACTGCACTATACCGAAACTGACAAAATACGCACAAATAAGTGCATGTGTCATATGTCATGTCAAATATCAGCTGTGAAGGCAAGTTAGTTGGAGTTACCTCTTTGGAAAATATGCAAACAAGCAGCTGTTTCCTGGTGGAGGTTGTTTGTAAATACTCTGCTGTTAATGGGATAAACTATTCTTACGTCTTCAGCTAATCCTGTTTGAAGAGCAGAGGTCATCAGTCAAATCCCCATAAAGGCACAGAGTCAGAGAAGAGGTGCATTCAAAGACTGGAAGCAATGCAGCAAACAGGATGTTGACTTTGAAGCTTTGACTCATATGAGCTTGTTTTTCCAGCGAATATCACTAGCAGGTGTGTTACCACTGATCCTTTGTGCTATTATTGCATGTTTTTTTTTTTTGCATCAACAGGAACGCTTTAGGAATATGAGCGAGATGTATAAAAGGATGACTGCACATGCTCTATTTGTTTGAAATTTAGGCAGATATTGTGCATGTTTTTTATGTATAGAATGAGTCATTCTTTTACTGTTTATCTACAGATGAAAGACTCAACCTTGGTGTAAATTAAAGATCCTCCAGAGTTTGGGACACACTCCAATTAATAGACGAGCGTCAACAGAAGCCAGCTGTGGATATGGATTCCCTCATGTCACTGGGTTCCCCCTTGAAGCAGTTCACTAGCTGTATGTCTGGAACAAACAAATCTAATAACAAAATAGGGTCCAAGAGGAGCCAGTCTGTGCGCAGGAGCAGCTTCACCCGCAGGATGAGCATCGGGAGGAGGAGGAGAAGCCTTCCCTGCAGCAGCCAGAAAGTCCCCGACTCCTGGCTCCGAGTGTACCAGGACGAACTGAAGAGGGAAAGGTAGGGACACCGACAAAGATAAGACTTTGATCCCACACTGGGCTTATAACAGGCTTATATTTAACATTGCACAGCACAACTGAGGAAGAGTAGAGTGTCATATGAATATGAATGAATGTGTGGGTGTTTTTATGAGTGTATAATGTCCATATGATATCACCGTGTGGAGTTGTACAGTGTGGGGGCTGTGGGGAGGAATGACCTGCGGGAGCGCTCCTTCCTGCACTGTGGATGTAAGAGTCTGCAGCTGAAGGAGCTGCTCAGCTCTCTATTGTTCAGAAGTGAGAAGTTTTTAAGTACGTTTAGGCTGCAAGTACCCCTGGTAACAGAAACATAATCAGTACTTGGATACCTGATGCAGTTTACACCTGGTATTGTTCATGTGTTCTTAGATGATCGGATGATCTCAATTTCTGACCCCAGACCAAAGCCTACATTTAAAATGGTGATAAATCATGGTACAGATGTGACCTGGTTGTCCAGATAGGATTCACACCTACATAAGATCTGGGCCCACGATCCAAACTACCTTCAAATGTGGTCAGAGAGATCTGTTCACAATCTGATTATGATGCGTTTACAACTTGCATCAACATGTTTTTGTTTTCCAGATAACTAATTTATTCCGATACAGATCACATTTTAATACCAACTGTAAATGGGGTCTTACTCTACTACTGTACTCGGTTATGTCTACATCATGCAGCTTTCCTCTTCTAGTCCACTACATCTCAGAGGCAAATACTGTAGTTTTTAATTCATTACATTTGTTTGACATCTTTACCGGTAGTTACTGCTACTTTTTTGACCTTCCTGAAAACCATGTATTTCCACATGTGAGTTTGAATAGTTATGAGAAATTAACTTCATTCATCTTGAGGTGAATAAACTCAATATCTTTTTGGATTTTGGTAGAAAGTGCATTGTCACAAAGTGGAAAATAGGGCTGTTTTCCCTGAGCTTATGAAACATTGATTTTTTAATATGTGGTTCTCATAGTACAGTCACACTGCAAAATATTATATATTAATCATATACACCATGCCAGATCAAACATGCGAATAATTGGTATTTCGCTGTGGCGACCCCTGAGGGGAGCAGCCGAAAGGAGAAGCAGAAATATAATAGTGAAACACTGACTACTGCTACTTTATATCAGCTATGTTGATGATAATACTTTTAAAATTTTAAAAACACAACAGTATTTTCACAGTATAATTTTCTTACTTTAGTAAAGTATCTGAAGCCTTTTACCACCAGTGCCAATATTCTAGTCTTCAAGTGTTATTTGCCAGCCATTGCTGTCATATATGGTTGACTGTGGATGAAGTTAGGAATGAAAGTTCATCACTGAGCTCCTCTTATCTAGACAGACTTGTTATCGGCTTATTGACAGGGATAAGGATGCCTGTCACATGACTAAGCTGCTTGAGCATGTGCCATGGCTAATTCCATTCTGTGCTTTTTCCAAAGGAAGCGTCAGCAGGCCATGATGGCCAAGAAGAACGCAGAAAGGGTAGTCAGAAGAACCCAGTTCAGGAGCCATCACTGCCTCCCACGGGTAAGCAGTTACACACAAATGATGTTTTCTCATCTGTTTTCAAAGCCCATCATTAATGCTCTGTCCTCCTTTCATAGCACACAACCAGTGCCAGAAAAGCAGCACGGGTAAAGGATGACTCCTTCTTTGGCGCCTTTCAGGGGTTGAGTCTGGACGGACTGCTGGGAGGCATTAACGGGTCAGCTGCTGTCTCTGCTCCTGCAGCTGGTGGAGCAGATCAATGCAAAGCCATGTGAGGTTTAAAGGCAACTGTTCACGTATGCATGATGTTGGAGATTGTTTTGCTGAGCACAGCTAAAGGACAAAGTGACTTGAGACACACCTTTAAACCTAACAGAATGGTTGAAGGTTAAGCTTGTTTGAATTACTGTAACGGTATTTGTAGGAAATGAAAATATTCTGTTTACTTTTAAAACAATATATTTAGGCCTGTCAAATGATTAAAATTTTTAATCTGATTAATCACAGGGTCACTGGATTAATTTTGATAAATCACAATTAATACCCATCCGTTTTTCATTTTTTGGGAGCAAAAACACCCATGATAGAAGGTGATATAGACACTCAAATAAAATTACTTATTTTACAGTAAAATGTATATGTTTTTTCTAATTTAAACTTAAAGGAAATTACACCTGCTTTGTAGAATTTAACAGAACCTGTAATGTTTTGCTGAAATGTTTTTGCTTTTTTACACTTGGTTCACTGCCTTCATCAGTAACTAATATAATTTGTTTCAAATTTGTCAAGGCTTATACCTTGACATTTAAATTGACTTAGAAGCAGTAAATACTAAACAAGTTGTCAGTGAGGTGGGTCAAATGTGACAAGATTTCATCACTTTTTCCTTGACGAGTTATTGTGTGTTAAGCGCCTTAAAAAATTTCATCTAATTAATCATGCAAATGGTTAATCTGGATTAAGGCGTTAATTTGGACAGCCCTAAATATAATGCAATTTAATGTCAGTCTTCGCACAAGCATGTACCTCTGTTCTATATATGATCTTGATTTTGTTTAATTTTGTGAAATGTGCAATACCAGGAAATTGTGTGGAAAGCACTAGTTAGGTGTTTAGTTTGTTTTTATTTACAGTAGTCATTAATACATTAAGACATGCAGAACTAATGAGAACTAAATGAAAAGTTGCATTCATACTGTAGAGTGCAAAACATGTGCAGCAAACAATTCTGTGAGCTAGTGGCCTGTAGACATATTCCACACTGCACATTTGAAGGTATTCAGTGTAGACCAGAATTTACTCAGCAGTAATAATGCCACATACAAATCCAAACCAATTTGACTTTGTAACATATTCTACACTAAACTTTGTACGCCACAGCACATAGGCTTCTTAAGACCAAGCTTTATTTTGTTTTTAAAAAATAAAACAAACAGAAAATCTTTTACAGAAGTGGACAATGCATAATTTCTTTTTTTTTTGAGAGGCAGGTTTTATCTCAGGGTCCAGATCACAAATATGTACATTAGAAAACCAAGTACAAAACTATGGTTGTAAGGGTCAGGATGAAGAGGAGTCTGTCTTCTGATGCGATTGTGTGATGACTAAGCAGCTGATGTAGACGACGACATGGAATACACTGAGGTGGATTGTTATAAAGGGGGTTATTTTCTAGTTCAGTCCCATTTTACAGCTTCACTCCCTCTGCTCCATCTTGACTTTAGGAGGCTTCAGGAAGGACCTGTTCTTCTTCTCCTTACTCTTGCCTTTGGCCTGGAAGTTCCTCCAACTGTCCACACGGCCATCTCGCGTTTCCTGAGAAGTATAGAAAATATTTAGCAGAATGTCTAAAAGTTTTCATGTTACTGTTTATCATCAGCAATGCACACACCTCAAAGTTTTTCTGCCATTCTCTCTCTCGCTTGGCTTTCTCTGCTGCCTCGATTTCTTCTTCTCTTGCTCGTTTTCTGTAAAAGGGAAATATCAATGTGAAATTAAGCTTTGTTTTGACAATGATGTATATTTAAAAAAAAAACATTTATCACATTTGCTTAATTCTCTCAACATAGAGAATATCAATATTGGAGTAGAGGGTGGAGACAGATTATTTTCACATGAGAAACAGAATGGTTTACCTTTCATGCATTTCCTTTGCTTCCCTTTCCTTCCTCTTGATTTCAAGCTCTGCAAACAGCTTCATTGTCTGTTTGTATACAGCTTGTTTAAACTGAAAAACAAAGTTATATGACCAACATGACTGAATCTTTCAAAACAGAAAATATGAATATAAAATTCTGACTGTTCTATCTAAATACTGTTGTAAGTTTTCCTTTGTGTCCAGTTACAAAAAAGGAACTGTTTTTACCACTAACTACTCATGAATTATTTATCTTAAATCACACCGCTCTAAGGGTAAGATGTATGAGTTCTTACCAATTCTGTGTCATCCTCCTCCACGTACTGTGGTTTCCCTTCTTTCTTCAGCTGTTTCTTCTTTTCTTTTATCTGTCGGAATGACAAAAAACAGTAAAATTTATCACCTGATGAGGACAGTTCATTAACATGTGACAAATATTCTCAACAAAGGGGTGTGATTACCACTGACCATATGCTCCACATATTCCTTTCCGGCATTAATCACATCTAAAGCTCTTTTTTTCTGTTCTGGATCCAGCAGTAGTTTGTAAGCCTTGTCGACCGCTACAACAAAAGTATAGAGGCAGAATTGACCTTGTATGAATCTACAGCACTGTCCAGTATGAAGTATGCACCAGAATGTAGTACATACTTTAATGGAATCAATATACATGAAGCAAACATGTTACAGGTAAGTTTTTACCTTCAAAAGCTTTTTGCGCTCTGTCTGGATCATCCTGGTTTTTGTCTGGATGGACCAATATGGACAACTGCATAGTTACAAAGACACCGACACAAAGGTTATTGCAAACACTGGTACATACAGTTGTGGCCAAAATCATTATTCCCCAATAAAATGCAAAATCATTATTCCCCAATAAAATGTACTCACCGCATCAATGTTATCACCACTTTGCTAATATTTGATTGGTATATCATCCTGCGTTGTGTCTACAATCCTTCTCAGATCTGAACTAATTTATTTTGTTTTTGGCATGATGCTTTAGTAAGTGATACCTCAAATCCTTTCTGAAGTGTATATTTGACAAATGTAACCAGTTCACACACTTAAACCATTACTCATTGAAAGAGTAGTGGTATGTGCTATGCCTGAATAAAAAGGTCAGTTCTTGTGGGGGTCATTTTTGTTTTTCAGAAATAATTCTGTTTTTGTTTGCAAATAAAAATGACTTACTGTTTCTAAATGATACCAACATGCTCTGAAATGTTCTGTTAAGAATGTAGTACAGCCATTGAGAAAAAAAATATGGGGGAAAAAAAAAAAAACACACCACACAGTCTTCATAGGGAGACTAATCATTTTGACCGCAACTGCAGAAGCCCACTGGAATGTGTTTTGCTTACCGCCCTGAATCTTTTCTTCAACTCATCATCTGTTGCATCAGGGTCTATTTGCAGCACCTGAAAAATGTTTGAACATTATTTAACTCGTTAGCAACACAGGGCTTGTGGATTTAACATCTAATAATATGTTTGGAACAAGAAAAAGCAGACAAATTAAATCATATATCTGCTTTTTTTTTTTTTTTTACCACTGGACCAATGAAAATAACACCTGAAATGGACCGTCATTCAGTCTGTTTTATTAGAATCTAGATTAACTGTCTGAATGAACAAGCTAACGTAATTACATAATTACACAACAATAATTACTTTATTAAATAGTCTAGGTGGGGGTGAGTCATCAATTAATTAGTCCATCTGTAATTGGTATTAACTGATTTAAAAAGCACATTTATCAATATAGCACAGTAAATGAAGAGGTCAGTGAAAACAGAAGTTTGATATAGCAAAACTCATATTTATTGTTTTTGTCACTTTAATTAATGGGATTGCTGAGTCATGCAGCAATCTTTAATCTTCTCTTAAGCGCCTAGAGATAATCGGCGATTATGATTGGCGCTATACAAATAAAGATTGATTGATTCTTCCACTTCTGTACGTTTTTCTAACTTACTCCTACAGTTTTTGTCCAATTCAAACCATTCAAACTTCATGTTTCAGCTTATTCAGGACAAATGTACTACTGCTTTTTATAATTGTAACCTTTACATTTTTTTAAAAATAGGAAATGAATGGAAATGGAATGTGTGGGTATCATGGCAATGACAGTGCTTTGATCCTTTGATTACTACTCCAGTGAATAGTTAATTTAACTCTTGCACTTTTCCTTCAAGTTCAACTATATTAACTCATCAATCCCATGCAATCTCTTCAGAGACTGCAAATTTTATAGTTTTTAATTGCAAATGAAATGGGACAAACCACTAATCCCACTAAACTGTATTACGGTACCTGCAACTACTGTCAAAAATTAATATATTATTTATTTTTGCATACCATTTAGTCTCGTTTGCAGCTGGTTTTGGTGAAATTGCACACAGACTCTGTAAGTCTGTGGCAGGCATGTTTGCTGTTCATTAGCTGACCAGATAATATCATGGATTAAAAGCTGAAAATACACATCTGTGAGTCTGGGTTACCTCGAAAGGGTTCAGGTTGAAGTAGGATGAACCTGGTCTGAGCAGTCTGTCGATTTGCTGCTTAGAAGTTAACACAGAGTCTCTCTTCTCGATCTGCTTCACCTGTCAAAAAGATGAGCAAGAAATCCATTAAGACAGAACAACCAAACACTGCTTTACATCTACTTGGATGGCCTGATCTGATGTCAGTCAGATATTGCATTTATAAATGTAGTGTAATCTCTTCTTCTTTTTTTCCTTTCAGCTGTTCCCTTCAGGGGTTGCCACAGTGAATCATCTGCTTCCATCTCACCCTATCCTCTGCATCATCTTCTCTTACACCAACTACCTTCACCACATCCATAAATCTCCTCTTTGGTCTTCCTCTAGGCCGTGTTCCTGGCAGTTCCAACCTCAGCATCCTACTACCGATATATTCACTATCCCTCCTCTGTACATGTCCAAACCATCTCAATCTAGCCTCTCTGACCTTGTCTCCAAAACATCTTACATGTCCCTCTGATGTACTCATTCCTGATCCTATCCATCCTCGTCACTCTCTCATGGACGCAACACCCCCCGTACAATCTAAAGAATAATTTTTGGATGACAATAAAAAAAAAAAATTAAGTCAACAGACGTAACAAATATTCCAACTCTATATACCGCATGACATGATGCATGTTTTACCTGGCAACATATTAACATCGGTTTGGTTATTATTTTCATTCTTTTCGTCCAGTTTATTTTAGTCTTTTTGGTTAATTCATTTGCTTGTTTTGCAGATTTGGTACATTAAGTTAGTTGTTTAATTTTTTTTGTAATTTTGGTTCATTTCCTGCATTATTTTTGTTAATAATTTCACTCCTTAGGTTTTATTTTGGTTACTTTTCTTGTACATAATCATTTAAGACTATTGTATTGTATTGTTATACTATTGTATAACTTAAATATCTATTTAATTTTCATTCATTGGACTTTTTGTAATTTTTTTTTGGGTTCATTTTCCTCATTATTTTGCTTGAACTTTTCTTAAGTCTTGCAAGATTTACTTTTATTACTTTGGTCAATTTTGCTCATTTCCTTGATTATTTGCATCAGTTTTGTCTCATTTTTTTTAAAGTTAGTGCCTATTCACCTCATTTTGATTTATTGTTAGTTCCATCACTAGTCAATCTCAGGAGCCACTGGTTTCAAATCCCTGTTCTATACAATTTGTTTATTTCGTCACACGTATGTTTTTTTTGTAACAGATTAAACTGCACGTTAAATATGGATAGAATAAAGGATAAAAACAGTGCATGGTGTGACTGGTCAAAGCATCGCTGAAGATGATACAGGACTAATTCGTCTAATCAATCATCAACACTGTTGCAGTACTGACACAGCGAAAACTAATCACGATTCTTTTGTTCATTTCTCGAAACTGGAGACATTAATGCACAGCAGCTCACTCAAAGTTAGCTTCACATTAGCTGATGCTCCGGTCTGCGAGGCCTCGCGGCTCCTAAGTGAGAGGACCGCGGAATAAACCGACCTCAGTCCACAAAGCAACTGTAAGGATTTGGCAACAGATATTTCGGCAAAGCTTCATCGTACCTCCGAGTAAAAGTTTTGAAATAATTCATCAGACACATTCTGGACTGAGGGCTCTCCGTCGGCGGCCGCCATCTTCACCCTGGTTTACATGTGACGTAGGACATCATGTGACCGCATCGCGCATTTAGCGTCATAAAAGCGTTCGTTACTCCGCTCAATTGCGTCGCTATATTTTGCAACTACATATAACTCACATAACTGGTCTACAGTATATACATTTGACTTAAAACTGCTTTGTAGAGGCGTTGGAAGCACTGAACCGACAAAGTGCACATTCGTCAATACAGATAGTAAAAAGATTTTAAAAAAACCGGAAGTGCTTTGTTGTTCTTTAAAACCATTGGCTGCTCTTTTATTCTGAAATATCCGGCATTTCCCCGGTCATCAGGTTCAGAGGTGCATATCAAGGATCTTTTGCTAAGGGAAAAAAAAAGACAGACTACTCACAGTTTTGCAATAATAATTTCAAGTATTCAATGTAAGAGCCTGGCAGAGTTTCAGTAAAATCCAAGATTGACCTTCAATTGGACATAATGGCAGGATCTGATGTTTTCATTTTTAACTGCAAATAGGATGTAGAAGAGAAGATGCATGGGGCTCAAAGTTTAAGTGAAAATTAAGCAAAAGGAGAAAAACTGAAAAAAAAAAAACACCCACAAAAGGAAAAACAAACAAAATAAAACTAACAAATAAAAAAAAAAAAAAAAAAAAACAATAAGTGATCCAACAAAAATGTTCCATGACTGGTTTTGGGCCCTGACCTAAAGTCCAGGAAAGGCAGCTCTACTGTGCAGCCAAATCCTCTATTGTGTGACAGCACTACTTTTCTTTACAACATGTTATATCTTTGCACTATTTAATTATGCACAAGGTCAGTATTCCCAAAGATGACCAAAACCAAATAAAGCTCAAGATGGACAAGTTATTAATAATATTCATAATGACATGATAAACACAACATTCCCAGGAATGTAAAAAAAAATTAAATATACAAATATTTACTAAGGAAAACTTTATGCATTTCTTGATCACAGAGCAACAGTAATCCTTTAACAGGAGTGGTTCTTCAACAGCAGACAACCAGAAACCTGTTCCTTTCCACTCTGATGGGAGGAGGCACTAGTTTGTTGGAATGTAGTCAGTCTGTTGTCTCCCAGGCTTCCACACTGCATAAAAAGACAATTGAAACAAAGACAACATTTACACAGCAGCACAATTAAATGGTTTTAAGTCAGCAGGTTCAATTACTTTGCAAATCCAATTAGTTACTCCTTCAATTCAAAACATTGTCTGCCTACCATAACAAACCTGAGATTATTTCTCACCTCTTCTGCCAAGCTGTGAACATTAAGCCAGGAGGATCTCTGCAAGTTACAAGACTCATTCTTGCAAACCAATGAGCTCTTCCTGAATGAGGCTGCATCATCTCACACCTTGTGGGGAAACACCTCCTTCCTTGGAAGAGTCTCTGAGGGAAAGGCATGTCAAAAGAATGCTAAGAAAAAGACATTAAATATACTGCTATCAATACAGTACAGGTATCGTTTGTAACCTTTGTCCATTGACAGTTCTGAAAATTACAACTTACAGATCTTAGTGGCTCTGGGAGGTAATCAGGATCACAATAAGGTGTAAATTTTAAACGTAAAAAAAATTTAAAATGCAGACACGACTCAGATACTTAAATTAGATAATGAACAATCTTACCGACTGATCCCTTCCACGTGTGAACTCATTCACATGGATGGGGCAGCTCCTTTACTGCCTGGTGACAAGAGGTAACATATAAAGACACAGTTCTGATATGAGAAGCACTTGGGTAAGTGAAAAGCCATTTCAAAACAATCAATGTGTGTCAACTCATAGCTTACTGGTGCAATCCCTAAATCATATCTTACCTGTTTAACATTAACAGTGCAGACCACCTACTGCCATCTTGTGGCATTAATAAGTAAAGACATCAGTTTGAGGCACATCCATTGTTCCAACATTAGCCAAATTAATCAACATTACACCTGTTATCCCCACTGCAGTTTGGATATACTTGAAAAGCATTGACTATATTTATTATACACCTATAATCAAACACAGCAGCCACTCCGGACAGGATCCATACATGCAGTGTCGGGCAAAAGAACAATGGACCATGTAGACGTGCTGCAATGGAAGTGCTACCTCTAGTGGCGGAGAAGAGGAAATGTCCTCCACCCTGTTCCATTCACAGAATGGACGGAGAGCTGAGGAGATTATGGCATGATAGGTCAAAACAAAGCGACAGGTGTTTTCAGGGTTTTGAGGTTTATGTGCTTGTCAAATCCCTGACTGACTAATCCAGTTTACATGAATAGCCATCTTGAGAAATATACAGTATGTTTGAAAAAAATATATGCACAATTATTTTGTGAATCCCAGAATTGTCAAACGGCAACATTTAATTTTTATTTTTCAACGATTCTTCAATCAGCTTTAGTGACTTGGGTCTTCAAAGCCTGCAAAATTGAATTCCAACTGAATGAAAACATTTATTTGTAGTAGAAAATCTTAGTAATGAACAAAAAAAAAAAAAAACAACCAAGTACATTTAAGCTAGTGTTTCTCGAGTGATTACAAGGAGCTACAGGAGAGGAGACAGTACTCTGTGCAAGGCTAGCTCACCCTGGAGTACCGTTCAGGTGAGTTCCTCATTCTAGTGGTGCCGCTCTCAATGCTTCTCCACCTAGGCAGGTTGGAATAAGAGGACAGACACATGAAACAAGATACAATACCATGGTACTAAAAGGCAGGTGTTAATAACACAAACAATTCTCACAGATGAGAAAACTGCAAAAAGAAACTAAGAATTTTAACCCTTTAGATGTTGAGATCCTTGGATTCTTCAAAAGGAGATGGTTGAGATGTGAGAATAAAAGTGAATAGGACACAACTGTGTACAAGTGACAGTTATTCCAACCTTTAGTGCAAATTCAAAGACAAATGTATTGCTCTTGTTAGTTTGTCAGTGTCAGACTGACATTTTACCATTATCCAATAATGTCCTTTGTTTTAATACATGTTCAAACTGGTGTGCAGAGTAAATGCTTTAATAAATCAATTTGAAAAGATCAATTTCTCGCATATGCAAACAGTATTATTAAAATATGTAGGACACTCAAGTTGAAGTGCATAACTTTTTTTAATTATTCATGTTTTTGCTGTGCCTTCACAGGCGTTGTCAAATCTCTAATTATCCGTCCATTTAGTTCGACACATGGCAGATTATTTCTTGAAGAAATATATTACATCATTGTACAAACTAAAGTGAAAGATTCCTTTTCAGTCTTTTTCTTCTGTACTGTATTTTCATGAATGAAGTATGTGGGTGAATGTGTGCAGACTAGAAGCACAAAGTATGTTTTCAAACAAACTTTGGATGAAGAGATAGAACAATTCCAATCAGATAATTTGGTTTAATAGTGATTGGTGTTGCCGTGTTTGTGGATTCTGTGTACAATCTATGCAACATGCATTGAAAAAGAAAGGGTTAAAATCCTACGTAATCACCCAAACAGCCTCAAGTTGTCTCACGTCGTTGTCTGATTTCAGTCATTTAATTATCCTTTGTGGAAAAATATTTGAACTGGAAAAGAAGATGATCATCCAAATGTTGTAATTCAGCTAATGAATCAAATATTGAATGAAAACACTGAATTTGAGTATCTGACAATTGACTGATGCTCAGCTGAGTTTTATTGAAACGGAACAAACGTAAAAGTTATAAATACAAAGACCATCAGAGAACAAACTGCTATGGCTCTTTAGGTAAGCCAAACCAAATTCTATTGGGCAAGTTCAAAGAAAACATAGGAAATTATGGTATCAGTTTAAAAAAAAAAAAAAAAAACACAATTGGTCTACTTCTAGAAATGCTAGGCATACACTGAACATTACAAAACTTTGATTTCTTCCTTCTCGTGGATTCTTTTCTCCACCATTGCAAAAAATGACGTATGAAGCTCTAACCATATGCATTTATTTACAAGCAAATCCCTATGCAACTATGAAAAACCACAAATAAAGGGAATACAAGAAGGGAAGGGGAGGAGAGGGGTATGGACAAAAACTTTTTGCAAGGCAATACCATTATTTAAATGTCCTCTCAGACTTTTGTGAATGAATGTCCACTTTTTGTGAATGTTCTTTGTTGATTTTAAAATAATCAGGAACACCAAGTAACAATAAAAGTGTTTTGTGTGTATTTAAGACACGTCCCAATGTAACCGCAGGATAAGAAATGATTCACCACAACGGTTACGCTCACTTCTTCAGCCAAAAGGCTTTGCAGCCAATCATCTTGAGCCAATTCTGGGGTCTGTCCATTTTTTCTGATATATACAGTTTTTTTCACGAGGGATGAAGAATAAAAAGTCAATCAAAAAATTGTGGCCAATCTCCTGTTATTTTCTTTTTTTGTTGTTTTTTTCTCTTTTTTGTTGCCAAATACCTTTGGGTGCATCTACTTCCATTGCTGCCCATAAGAATCCTGTGAAAACTCCATGGTGTCATTACTGTAACCATAGTTACCGGAATAGTCGGCCCCTTGCTGCAGGGGCTGCTGGGCGATGGGCTGGGACCCCCAGTTCTGTTGGTTGTTGGTCTGGCGGCGCTTGGAGTCAGGCTGGTTAAACACGTCTGCCTTCCTCTTTCCGCCGACGTTTCCCCCACGATTGCCCCGGGCCCCACGAGGACCGCGGCCCCTCTGCGGCTGGAAAGGGGCTCCACGACCTCCACGGCCACCCCTCGGACCACCAAGGGGTGGTCCTCTTTGAGCATAACCCCCCCGGCCTCTTGCAGGTGGTGCTCCACGAGCCCTAGGTGGAGGAGGACCCCCCCTGCTGGGACGAGTACCACGGCCCCTCATGGTATACACATCTTCGTAGCCGTAGTAAGGGTCTTCATAGCCCCCACGGTAGTCATGATAGTCGTAGCCATAGTAGTCATCATAGTAGTCTTCATATCCGTAGTAATCTGGGGGATAGGCATAGCCCCCTCGACCACCACGGCCCCTGCCTCGGCCTGGAGGTGGCATGCGTGGGGGTGGGTAATAGTAGTAGTCATCATACCTGATCAAGACAAAAGAGTGTTACATTTATAGACCTACAGAACCTAGAATAAATGATCCAGTTGGTTAGTAACGTCCCCCCGTCTCACCCTGCATTCCTGGTGGTCTGCCGAGCAGCTTGGCGCTCTTTCCTCTTCTTGTCTGGGGGCTTTGCCAAGACGATCTCAATTTCCTCACCCCCTAACTCCTTCCCGTTCATCTCTTCCATTGCCTTTAAGAAACAAGAAAAGCTTCCATTATAGTAATTTGCACAAAAACATTATGTGTCAGATACTTTGCAAAATTCCTGCCACAGATGAAAAATCCTGATGTGTAGAACAGTAAAAAACTAGCCACTCAGATGAACAAGTAACAAGTCTATGGTACTGGACAGACAGTGGTCATATATCCTATTCTACTCTAAGTTTTTGTTGTTTATTATTGTTACTGTTTGCAAGGTGTATCTAATTTACTGAAGCTTTGAGTCTCATTTTTTCCTCATCTTAGCATGTCTGACCATATTCGACTTTGTAAAGTGTCAAAGTGGAGGTGTAAACAAAATAACTTGCCCTGAAAGAAATCAACAACAAAAATACACACCTTGACAGCAGCATCCCTTTCTTCAAAATGAACAAAGGCATAGTCTTTCAGTTTCTTCACTCGCTCCAGCTTTCCAAACTGAGAGAAGGTCTTTTCAAGAAGCTCTTCAGTCACTGCTGTGGCTAGCTTCCTGACAAAGAGCACCTTCACCTACATAAACAAAAACAGGATCACTATGCAGAGGGAGACACATGCAGCATGTTGACAATTTGAAAAATGTAAAAAGGATTACAGTTGCTTACCTTTGCCATGACCTCTGGGTCTGGCTCAGCTACAGGGTCAGCCCACTCCACTGTCACAGGGTTTCCCCACACTTTAACCTTGCCACTCATTAGCCGACGGCGGGCCTGTGCTGCGGACTTGTGGTCTTCATACTCCAGAAAACAAAATCCACGGTTCTTCTTCTTGTCATCTGGCTGGTGGTACAGTATCACCTCTTGAAGACCCTCTGAAATGTAATTTAAAACCTCAAAAATAAGTCATGTTGCACCAGGTTTTGACTCAAGTTATAATTTATATCTAACCAAGCACACAATTTACTGCACATTTGAAACTGACCTGTAACTTTGCCAAAGTCTTCCAATATACTTTCTCTAGTCTTGTTCTTTGGAATTGATCCTACAAACAAGCGATTGTTTGCAACAGATATACACACTCCCAAGTACTTGCCAGGGCGGATTTCGTGGTTATCGCACTGAAAATAAATACACAGATCAATAAGTATGTATGATAATTTGTACTTGTAGTCACATCAGAGTAATATTAGATGTTTGAGTAATATTACTCTGAGTAATATTGGTAACAATTGCAATTAATTATTTAAACATTCTGGTTGACTCAACTGAGCTACTTCCATGTATAAAATATTCATAAGAAGAACATTCCATAGTTGCCTTGATGTAGATTGTTGTTCTACTTACAAGCTTCACAGCCTTTTGTGCATCATCTTTATTGCAGTATGTGATGAAGGCATAACCTCTATTCTGACCAGATAGAGGGTCCATCATTAACCTGAGGTCCCAGATAGGACCGGCAGACTCAAAGAGTGGCACCAGCTCATCCTCATACAGGTCTCTGGGGATTTTTCCAACAAAAACCTGAGGCGCAAGAATGGAAAATGTTGGAAAGTTTCAAGATTGATGTAGCTTCCTGTGACAGTACAGACCTATAACAGCTCATACATATGATCACATTCTGATAGACTCCAAACAAATTTCCCAGGACCATGCCAATAGATTATACTTTTTTAATACCTCAGTTCCAATCCCTGGCTGTGTGCCTTTGAACACCTCCTCAGGTGGGGGACCTCCATATTTCCTCTGTCCTGTGGTGACATCCAGAGTGTATCCTGTCCTCTCCAACAGAGCCTGTAGAACAGTTACAACCAAACATTAATTTCTGCACCACATGAATGTTTTACAATAGTAATGTTACCCTTATTTAAGGATACTAAAGTACAGTATTTTGCTTACCTTTATCTTAGCCTCATCAGGGCCTTTAGTGGAGTCTTGCACTTTACTTCCTTGCTTTTCTCTTTGTCTGTATGTCTTCATAACTCCACAAAGGAAAGCACTTTTATTCTGAGGGTAAAACAAAGATATATTTTTTAAAGATAATATTGATCTTTATTGGTATAAGTTAACAACTACTCTTTGAAACAAACAGTAATTTAGTTACCTGCACATGAGAGAGGTCACTCTCTTTGAACTGCTGCAGCACAGTAAGAGCCCCTTCCTCATTAAACTCCCGAAGTGCATCAATGGCCCTCTCATCCAGATCCTCATAGGCCACCAAGCCTGTGTTAGTAAAAAAAAAATATCGTTTTGTGATTTAAATGCAAATTTTTGCTGTTACAGGTGGAGGTTTAACACTTTGTACTGGTGCGAGTCACAGGTTTTAACCCTTACCTGTCTGGAAGATGTTATCTAAACTTTCTGCCACTTCGTGGGGCAACCCAGCATCAATGAGCGTCTGGAAGTTCTCTGTATGTGTGGCAGTCACATCCATCGGCTCTTCTTCCTCCTTTGCTCCAGAACTACCGTTCACCTCAGCGGCAGCCATGTCCTAAAGAAAGACAAAAATCAACATAAAGATAAACACGGTTAATATTACTTGATAAACCCAAACCAATCAAAACTGTGCTACTCTGACCTAAAAGATCACAAATACATATTTTCCTTTGATGCAACGAGTGTCAGAAAATGAGCTGTAAATCTATGCACACCTTAAAATTATGTATGGGGAGTTACAAAAAACAAAATACTTTAAACAATTCGCATGAGTAAGGCTATATACTACTTCAAGGGCAGATGTTTATGTATTAGGATAAGATAAGCACTTCAAGAAACCACCGTCCCGCCCCCTTCACATGCAGTTAGCTAGCTGCCGATGTGAATATTTTAGCTTATTTTCTTGACCGCATACATATGTTCGGTTCATATACACTGATGCCAATCAACGATATCGTTTAATTCTTGCAATATACCAAATGCTTTGAAAATAATATTCGGTAAAACAAAACAGTAACGCTGGCTAGCTTGCTGGCTAATAGCTAACGATCGTATAGGTATGAAGGCCTCGCCGTGCAGACACCTTTTTCAAATCAAACACACAGGCGGCGTACACTATACAAATAAATAGTTAGCAAACCTTACCAGTCACTTTCAGGAAATTTGTAGTGTCCTTCTTAACAATTTAAAACTATTTTAGTGTCAGGCGTGCGAAAATTGCTAATATTAGGAATACGTTTCAGACACGAGACAAATTTCCAGACAGCTTCGGTCTCGTCGTCGGCTCGCCAGAACAACGCCACCACTCAGCAAACATCGCGAGACGTGTAGGGAGAAACGCAGAGGGTTGGGTGCGTACCTAAATCCGACCTCGTTACACCCGAGATTTTATATTGAACGTTTTGTTTGATTTCTCCTTGCTATTTGGGATTAGCACGACCTCATCAGTACAAAAACAATATATATATTGTATATATGAACCAGTTTTTAACGTTATCGTATTGGAGACAGTGGGTTTATTCCACTGTATAGCTGAGCATAGCTGTGCAAAAAAGAAAACAGGCAATAAATCTACACGGCCTGATATGCTGAAAATGTCTTAACATATTCGTGCCAACTCCATACTCCACGCTAGAAATACCCTATTTGCCTGCAGGATCAATTTGTAACATTAATTGTCGAGTGTGAAATGATTCATAACCAGATGGCAAACGCACCAAAATTTTACAGATCAGCCCTTTTCCCCTGAAACCCTAGTTTTTTATTTCTACACTTTGGCTGTAATTTAAGTCCCAATGTACTCAAACAAGTGATGCCTTAGCATTTTACTGTTCACAGAAATGTGAAATTTGTTTACATAATGCTACAAATAAAACATACAAACGTGAGTTAAAACCACAAAGCTCAACAGGGTTTGTTTCTTGTTAAATTTTACCACAGGGTTAGCTGTAAAATGGTCTGAGTGACATGTTATGTAAGACATTTATTGTTTGCTGCCACTAGAAGACACAAAAAGTGTCTGATGAATAAATGACAAACAGAATGAACTACAAATGGCAGCAATCCCAAAATGCTCTCACACCTGCAGGGAAGCGCAGCCACAACATACATAGCCTAAACACAGCTGAGAAAATGTTTGAAATACACTCTCACAAACACAAAATACCTATGGCTTCTTATGGCAACTACAGTCAAGTGACATTAGGAGCATGCAGTGACTGAATGTAACCACTCAACTTTCACATAATCCCTTGACCATATTCAAAGACAGTGTCAGGAAGGGCATCCGACGTAAAAAAAAAAAAAAAAAAACCTATGCCAGATCAAACATACCAATCATTGGCATTTCGCTGTGGTGACCCCTGAGGGGAGCAGCCGAAAGGAGAAGAATAAGAAGATATTCAAAGACAGACTGATGCAACCACACTGGCTGAAGTCAGTGAAACAAATGAGAAAAGAAAAAAAAAGTGCAAAAGTATTCAGACCATAAGTGAAAAATCAAGCACTTTATTAGCATTTATAATTACATGGGCGTGTAAACAAAGGACCCGCCTTAAAAATGCAGTAAACCAATGCCTAATGATCAACTATTTGTCAGTAAGGTAGTTGGACCCCATATAATGCCTAATAGCTGTTTTTCAGGTTTAATCATCATGTTTGAGCTTTCTAATTTTCCCCTTGTGGCGGTCAATCTCCTTCTGTAGGCGCTCAATCTCCTTTTTATGGTGTTCAATCTCCTCTGCATGATGCTTCCTCAATGCTTCCATCTGCTCTCTCTCTTTCTGCCTGCAGGTAGAAAAGTGAAGGATGTAAACATCAAGCTGTCAGTTTTGGGGATCATGATTAATGGTCCTCCAAAAAAGGATGATGAATTCTTCTTACCTGAAGTATCTCTCCTCCTCCGCTACTTCTCTTTTTCCAAAGGCACCTCCTGCCTGCCTTACAGAGCCTCCTCCACCTCCACCTTTTCCCGCTCCACTGCCCAACTCACCAAGCTGGAAGAAAGAAAATAATTCTTGTCAAAAGTAATTGTGGAGAACTAATATCTCAATATCAGCCTCTACATTAAATGAAATCTCAAAAGCCTGCAGTTTAAAGTCCTAGAATGTGTGGTGACATGTTGGACTCAATGACACTGAACAAAGAGGTAAAACAAAGTACACATCAAGATAGCATTAATAAAAAGTAAAATGCCTGTTTGAGTTGTGGAAAATTGTCATCTCTGCATTTTCCTTGGTGAGGGAAAAAAAAGAAAAAAAACAAATTTCAGTGTTGTCAACAATACTAAATTTGATCTTTAGAAAAAAATCATGCAGCCCAAATGCATAGTACAATTGTCTGCAGCCTTTGTTAAGGCTCTTTATTGTGTATTAAATTTGAACGACTTCATCTGACCCCATCTTGAAATAGATTTTTTGCTGGGATACACTTTAGAGCAGTCAATGAACTGTTTGCATAGCCGCATAGATTTACTGATCTTTGAAACAATGCAACACAGGCATCACTGTCTAAAGAGCCGTTAACAACAGGCTGTGGCTCAATAGGTAGAGTGGGTTGTCCATGAACCGAATGTCCACAGGCCTTGAGCAAGACACTGAACCCCACATTGCTCCCAGTGAGTGTCACTGGTGTATGAATGTGTGTAGATGGGTGAATGGAAAGCAGTGGAAAGCGCTTTGAGTGCCGTAGTGTAGAGAGGTGCTATATAAGTGCCAGACCATTTACCAAAAGTGAAACACCTCACAGCGAACATGTCTAAATTTTGTCCAATATTGTGTCTGTGCACCACTGTTATTTAGCACTGCCTTATTCTTCCTGGTCATGGAATCATGAGCTGTACAGGTTGTTGCTGGGATCTGCCTCCACTAGTCCGATGACATCACAGAACCGGTGGATGTTAGACATGTGGGTCTCCTCCATTTTTCACTTGAGGACAGCCCACAGGTGATTAAGAGGGTTCAGGTCCGAAGACCTACTTTGCCATTTCATCATCTTCCTCAGCAAGGCAGTTATCATCCTGGATTTCCGTTTGGAGTCATAAGGTTCCTACATGTTGAAATCCAGCTCTCCAGTGCCAGCAACACTCATGCATCCACAGAACATGACACTACTACCACCATGCTTGAATGTAGGCAAGACATCTTGGTACTCCTCAACAGGGTGCTGCCACATATGCTGGACCTCACCTGAGCCAAACAAGTCATCTTAGTCTCATCAGACCACACAACATGCTTCCAGTAATTCATGTTCTTGGACTGCGTCAGTAAATCATTTGTGGGCTTTCTTGTGAACCAGTTTTAGAAGGAGTTTCCTTCTGGGACAGTGGTCATGCAGACTTGTTGCAGTGTGCAGCATATGGTCTGAGCAGTGACAGGCTGTCCTGCTTCTGCAACCTCTGCAGCAATTCTGGGAGCGCTCATTTGTTAGTTTTTTAAAGCCAACTTTTGGATACGACTCTAAGCAAGAGGACGCTTTGACTCACCCTTTGCTTCGATCAACCATGGCAAGGCCTGTTGAGTGCAACAAGTCTAGAAAAACAGCTGTCGGACTCTGGCCACCGTGTTGTAGCTCACTTTCAAGGGTTACTTCTTACAGGCCATCTTTGTGGAGAGCTCCAACTCTGTTTCTAAAATCCTCAGAATTCTTTGCCATGATGTTCCATGTTGAACATCCAGTTGCTATGAGAGAAATGTGTCCAAAACACCGTAACAGTTATAATACATGATACTCAAATTTGCATGGTCCAGTCAAGCAGACAAAAGCGTGAACACGATCAATAGGACAGGTGGCTTTGCATGGTTGAACCATACAGTTATCATGTGGGATGTACTCACTTTTACTGGCAGCTACTTAAACAATAATGCCTGTGTGTTGAGTTATTTCAGAGGTCAGTTAGTTACACAGATATACACAGACTACTCCAAGTGTAAGGTCTGTAGCATTATCCCTTGAGACAATATAATACATCTCTGAAGAGATCGTGTGGGATTGCTGATTCAAAATAAGATAAACCTTTATTAGTCCCGCAGTGGGGAAATTCACAGTTACAGCAGCAGGATACATGCTATAAAAAAAAAAAAACTAAGAAAAAACTAGAATACGTATGTATAGAAAATAGGAAGAAGGAATAGAAATGAGAAATAAACAGTATCAATAAATAGTAAATTGTTGCCTAGTATAATATAATAGGCAACAATATGTAACATAGCTGAATTTGCTGAAAGAGTTCCTCGATTTGAAGGAGTGCTGATCAGTGAAACTACTACTACTTTAGTGACTGGTTGCAAAGAAAGCCTGCGGGGTTTTGGGCTCCAAGGCATGAAGTTTGACACCCCTGCCTTACAGCATAGCATTAGTATAGTCAGGGAACAACTGCTTTAAACTTGTTTGTCAGGAAAGTTGATATTTATGACAATCTCGTTAACATAAATTACATGTTTTCACAAGCAGCAAGTAGTGGTTCCTTTTTTAAAAAAGGCCAAGACCTAACTAGACAAACCTGACCTCTCTCCAGGACCCGAGGAAATGATCGAATACTAAACCGATTAAAAACAACCAAAGTTGTCAAGAATATACACAAAAGTGAGGAAATATGGGCAAAGAAAATCAAAGAAAAATGAAAAGAACTTAGCAAAGTACGTACAATAATATCCACAAAGAAAAAAAAGTCATAAAATGACCAAAAACGTACCAAATGAGAAATAAGCAAAAATGAACAAAAATAATTAGTTAACAAATATTTCCTTCAAAAATACATTGATGTGTCACTACTGTGTCTTGCATCAATTTAAAATGGATGGCTAAGTGTTACACCTATAGTGCAGCATTAAGTAAAGCTGTATAAACCTTATTTTGATGTTTATTTCAGGTGAACAGATACAGGCGTCTGTACAAGTGCGTTAGCACTAGCTTAGCCGACTTAGCATCATACGTACCTTACTGAAATTACCAGCTAAGGCTAACAATCAAAACGTCGTGTCATTTGTCAGAGTTTACCTGATCAGAGCCCTTTCTGATCTGAGACACAATGCAACTCCTCAGGTTTGTTCTCAAAAGAAACCTGGACATGGTCACTCGAAACGTTCCTCCAATTGCCACAGTGTAGAAATGACTGCTAGCTAAAATGCGGAAATTTAAATTGGGATGAACATGGGCGTGGGGCATAGACTATGCGAGAGCATACGGTCAATGAGTTAAACACATCTGATAGGCTCGTTACTGCCACCGCGCGGCGAGGGGTGGGAACTGCACTCTCTTACCAGACAGGGTAACTCAGCATCTGGTCAGACACTTCGAGTGTCCCATTGAGGAGAAAATGATGGCTTTCCTCAAAATTTTGACAAAAATGAGCATAAGAATAAAAAAAAAAAACCAAAATAAGAACAATGAGGAAAGTTTAAGAAAATAATTGAGAAAACTAGAACATTTGCAATCTCTGAAGACACTGCGTGGGATTGCTGACTCAAAATAGCTGAACTTGCTGAAAAAGTTCACGAGTAAAATTTATAGAAATTTGCTTGACAGCAATCCCACTAATGAACAAAATTATAGTGAAATCGATAAAAAAATGAACAAAATAAGTGAAGGAATGAGCAAAACAAATAAGATGAACAAAATTTCAAGCAAGCTGAATATAAGTGGGCAAAAGTAGAGACAAAATGAGTCAAAGTAACAAAATAAGCAGTGAAATGCACAATTTATTTTATTTTTGTACCTTTATTTAACCAGGTAAGTCATTAAGAACACATTCTTACTTACAATGCCAGTCTGACAAAATGAATAAAAAAGCTAAGAAGGAAGGCTATGAAAATACTGAGGAAAGTGAATAAACAAAACAAGAAGCAGCCAGAAAAAATGAAGATAATCAATAAATTGCATGAAAACGAAAAGCAAGAAAAACATGGTGATACACTTAAATAAAAAATATGGGCACCTAAGATACATAGTATAATGTATATACAAGTACAATGCTGTATATCAAATGTATTTGAAGTAAATTATGTATTAAAAAGAGTTAACACTTGCAAATGCATTGACAGTAAATTGATTAAATATATAAAACAACCAAACAAAGAACAAAAAATGCCATTATTCATGTAAAACTGAGGTTTTTTGAGAATACAGTGGTATCTCGGATAACGAAGATAATCCGTTCCGGCGTCACGTTCAGTATTCGAATGATTCGTTATCCAAAGGGACTTTTTCCATAGGAATACATGTAAAACCAATTAATCCGTTCTGGACCCACGAC
>JAQQAE010001850.1:0-23961 GCA_029823295.1 Pseudamia nigra
CCCCCCCCCCCCCCCCCCCCCCCCCCCCCCCCCCCCCCCCCCCCCCCCCCCCCCCCCGGAGGGGGTGGCAAAGCCTCTTTAAACTCTCTGGTATTATGGAGGATTATTTTGTGCCGAGATCCTGGCTTGCGTGTCTGTTTTTTTTCCATCCTTTTCTCTTCCTGGTTTGTGGCAGACACGCTAGGTAAACAGTTTGTGTCACACTTGATTGCGTTTGAGAAATTAAAAAACAGAAATGACAATAGGCCAGAGCTGGGGATGAGGACTGGGGAGGGGGGCACTGACACCATAAGACCCTGGCTCTTTGGGGACCCCTGGTACGCTGTGTGACAGAGCGGCCCTCGCAGCCACAACAATACAAGACCTCGTCCTTTAGAGAACAGTCCTCGCTCCCGGTCTCGGAGTCTATCTGCACTGGGCCATCTGCTCTCTTCCCTCATCTTCCTCCTCCTCCATGACTCCTTTTGGAAGGACGGTGTATGTGGATCTGACTCAATTATTCAAATGTTTACCAGCACAAATACCTTGCCAGGTTGGAGCTGTGTGTATTTTCTTGACATATCCCCCTTGTGATTCACTTACAGTCTGTGTATATACACATAGTGAGTGCAACATCTGTGCCTGTCACTGAAATCAGTGCAAAAGTTATACAATGAGAAGCCACTTTTAGTACAACAAAGCTCAGCTGAGGAGAATGTTGTTAAAAAGCTTCTTGACAAAGTCCTGCTCTGTGTGTGTAAATGTAGATCTGTAAAGTGCACTGAAAACATGAAGGAAGGGTTTAAGCTTGAAGTGAACACATCTCTGTGCTGCAAATGAATCCAGTGCAGTTAGGATCAAGGCCCACAGAGGGCAGTGTGATACTGCAAAAAGTCATGAGTTCAGAGAGAAATACAAACACAGGGTGTAAAAAGTCATTGGATTAACAATGAAAATAAAAATTAATATGCAGAAAGGGAACAATTTTATTTCTGAGTGTACTAAAAATTAGCTACAGGTATTTTTTTAAGCTGTTCACACTCCAAACGAAACTGGCTAAACATGAAGATAGATTTAACTCCAGGTCAGAAACATCACAAGAAAAAGTGGTCAAAAGGACTATGGTGGAGAAATAGAGACTGAACAGGGTAGAGACCTCATGGATGATTCACATCCTCCTCTTCACCACATTTTAACCAACCAGAGAAGAAGATGCAGTTGACAACTCACCTTATGCTGCAAGACTGGTCCTTCTCCCTACTGCCTCAGACCATGCATCACCTTAATCAGTCACAAACAGTGATTATTGTTGCACATATTATTATAGTACAATTCTTTCTCTCTGGAGCACATATGGAATCACCTATAGAAATAATAAAATTAATTTGTATCTGAATAACAGATGAACTTGTCAAACTATATTGAGCCTGAAGAATGCAGTCACCTGGATTTCTACTGTATCAGAGTTGAAATTTATTCTCTAAAGGGAAAAGCAAACAAAAGGACTGAGTGAAGTCTTCAGCAGAGCAGATGCATCACCTATAAAATAATCTGTTCTACATGTGTTGCTGATTTACTCCATATGTTCCTGTTCATAAACTAACACATTATGTTGGTCTAATCTTCTTTTCAGACCCTACCTCATTTCACAAAGGTTATTGAAACTACACTGTGGTCGCTGCTGCAGTTTGCACTTTTAAAGTATTCCAGGGGAGTTGGTGTCAGCCTCAGAGACTCATGCCCTGTTTCATTTTCTTTAGTCTTCACTGTGTGCAGGAACATTTACTTGTGGCCAGCCTGTGCCAAAGAGACTAGCTTAAAGCCAAACATGAGCACAGACCCATTTATCACCTTGGGCTTTTTTGCTTCTGTTTGTGTTCTTCCAGCGTTACAATCAATCATGTTTAACTCAATATTGCTCACTTTGCAAAATCAAATCTGGAGTTTTGGATAAGAGTTTGTGTTTAATCGCACCACACATTTACTTATGATTATTTGCATTTGACAATTTAGCAGGAGTGGGCCTGAGACAGGTTCCACCCAAACTGTCACACGTCGAACCTCCATCGAGGGACCAACCTGTCCCAGTCTGCCTGCAGCTCACTAGGCCTCCACTAATATATAATCTGTTGTTATACTGTCACTGCAAGGAGCACAACCATCCCTGCGGAGACTCCACTGAAATTCATTAATCTAATTAAATATGTCGTATTGCCCAAATGAGACGCTGGTATGGCTTTGCTGCAGGATAAGTGCAAAGTAAGGCTGGGTCCCACAAGGGTAGCATACAGCCGACGTGTGCTAACGGTACTGCGCTTCATTACACTCTTAATTACCTATTGTTTCTAACTAGTTGGTGGCGTTTTAATGAGAATCTACAGGCAGTTAAATGTAATCTAAATTTTCTAATCTACTGGTCCATTACCAAGGAGTCAAAATGTTATTGGTTTTGTGAGTAATCAGACTTTTAAATGGTGCTGATATCACTCCCGGAGGGCAAGGAGTGGGTTTCGACTGTGTAATTGAATTCTGTTTTTTTCCCTCTTCTTCTTCTTGCTTCTTCTTTTCAGGGAGCTGAGAGGAAGATTTTTCTGTTGCGGCTGGTCGCTCGGGTCGAGGGGCATGTCTTTGGTTCCGGTCGGATCACAAGGTTTTTTCCGCTCAAGGATCACCATGGCGACCCCTTCAAGAAAGTGTGTGTGTGTTATAAGAGTATGTGTTTATGTGTGCAGGAGGAATGTGCATCTGTGTGTGCGCAGGCATTTTTGAGTGTGTTTCTGTGTGTGTTTGTGCCCCAGCCAGCCTCAGTGCTGTGCTGTGCTGTCACCTGCAGCCAGATAAGCCAAAGGATTTATCACCCAGTGAATTGCCTTTGAGTGGTGGATAAAATGGCTCCAATACATTCTCATATGAAAACGCTGCGAGGTTAATGAGAGCCAAATTCACAGAGGGCTAAATCTATTAGGTTTTCATGGATGGAATCAATCAACATGCGCCACAACGGCTGATTTGTCATATTGAAGCATTGCCCGTTTGAATTCCAAAACACAATCCTCCTCACGGAATGATTCACTTTGATTTTGATTGCCTCTTCATCAAGAAGATGACAGCTATGGACTAATTTTCTTTTCTATCATGTTACACACTTATTAGCTCTGGCTGTCCTTGGCAGATGACTGATTCCCTCCTTTTATTGAGCTACAGTTGGATTTTTCTCAGGTCTGTTCCAACAATCATGTTTCTATATTCTCTTTAAATTGATTCATTTTCACAGTTTGTATTCACATAACAGATTAGCTGTTGGCTAATTAAATTGTTTTAGAAATTTGCTCTGGGAAATTCTTGGAGACGCATTCATGTTGCCCATAGTTTTTACATACATTTACATCACCACTGGTTAAATATAGCAGAGAAGAAAGGCTTAGGGAGTAAAAAGACTCTAATTGAGTGTCCGCTCTCTGGCTGTCACCCACAAAAAACATATTTGGAATTCACCCTGTCCTCACCAGGAGTATTTTTGTCTGTTGAGTGCTGGTGAGTCATCGCCTTCATTAATGTTCAGAGTGCTGATCTTCCCAGCAGCTCAGGTGTCTTCTGGATTTTCAGATCCTTCTTCAATAGTTGTACCATGTACAGTATGAGAGAGTTGGCATCACTTTTATTCTCTCTATGCAGATACTGTGATGCTCCATGAGAGAAAATGTCTAATCATTGCAGAGGAAATAAAAAGGAGAAAGATGCATTTGTCTTCTGCAGCTCATACCTTTCTCTCAGTGTGGTGATGGATGACAACCTTGGTGTTGAGTGTGTGTGTTTGTCTATCGCAGCCATGCAAAGTGACCAGGGACAGGCGCCAACAGAAAAAGGCCCTGTCCCCCAACTAATGAGCAGCATTATTCAAAAGGAGTCTTTGTTGTCAGCACACTGCGCTGTAGTCCACACTCTGCTGTCACAGGCAGCAACGTCTGATGCACCACTTCCTCATTTTGATGCTCTATCAGTTTATGGCCTATTGGAATGCAATAAGTAAAATAAGGCACCTTGAAATGGTTGGTAAATTCAGTTTTACTGTACTATGTGTGTCCCGCTGTGGTGGCAATCAGCAAATGGGATCATGTAATTAATATTCTAAAATGGAGGAATTTAGTTGCACTGTTTTAAAGGATGAGTACAGAGGATTACCCTCTGAGCTGCCAATGTAAGGTGTCAGCACAGGATCAAACAGCAGGTGGGCACTGAGCAAAAGGCACACAAAAGGCAGCAAGCACAAAATATCAACAAATAGAGGACTATCACCCAGTTTGTCTATCACACTGTGGAGTCACATGAAAAAAAACTATACGAGGAGCTTTCAAGGCCTTCGCCAACTGACAGGAGGAGCAGAGGCAAATAAAGGAAAAGGAAAAAAAGACCAGCGTCGAAAGAGAAAAATCGGCCTTTCTACAAAGAAGGACGGGGGAAAAAAGAAAGTAGGGTGTTGGAGGAAGCTCCTTCGACCGAGCCCATCTCCAGCTGTCACAAATCATTTCTGCTCGGGAAGTGAGGGGAGGCGAAATGTCAAAATATTTGAATAAATTCCACAGAAGCCTGTTGAGAGAGGGGCGGTGCGGTGAGAGGGGTATTGTTGGCACCAATGGGGTGGAGAGGGGATGAGAGGGTTGGGGAATAAAAAGGGGGGCTGGGGGGGTTGGTTGTGGAGGGGGTTTGCATGTGAAATAGCCTTCACAGACCTCTGGAGGAACACAAGCTAAATGGAAATCAAAAGTTTGGCCTCTGCAGTGATATTTTGGCTCATTTTAAACAATTTTCTCCTTTGGCATCGATTACTAACAATAGACGACCATGCACATATTTTCTCTTTGACTGTTTCTGCATGCTGTACAGTTTATGATTTTACTGCCTCCAAAGCACATGCTGCACACGTATGTAATCAGCTACTGACACACACAGCATGTTTTTACTGCACACATCTACATTTTCATTCTGTGTGATCTGTTCCCTGTAATTGTTAACATTAACTGCATGCATCGCCCCTATAGCTTACATTGAATATCTGGTATATCTCAGGGTCATATCAAGTCCAAACTGAATTATGTACCTTGTATGGCTACAGTACATAATGCAGCACGCCATACTTTATCTTTCAAATTTTTATTCACATATTCCTAATTTATTCACCTTAACATTAATGTTGAACATGAATATTCTGCCATATACTGCATTTGTGTCCTCTATTGTATCCCCTTTAAATCTGCAAAAACACCCAGAAGTTTAATTAAGGTTTCATATTATCAGCATCTCATGTAGCTGTAAGGTGGTTGAAATGTTTTATTTAACTATTATTTAATTAATGATTGCATGTTCCATATGTTATTTTCTGGGTATTTACAGCAGATACCTTTACAGAAGACAAAAAACCTCATATGTGATTTATCCTAAGTTACACAGACATTTCAATCATCAGATTTTCTGCCAGATGATGGCTGTACAGATTTTTGGCCTGAGCTAGTTTTATAAAGAGGACTTCATTAACATTCGCTTCAGCCTGCTTATCAGCTTCAATACATGATCATATTTGAAACATCAGCCTTAAAACATACCTGCTAACCTATGATGGAAACAATTAAAGCTGCAGTGGTTGTTTTTGTTGCTATTGAGCATTACCAGAAGACTGCACTTCTCTGTTTTCAGACTTCAGATGATGGTCTGTAAACATCAGGGATCTGGCCTATCACAGCTTTTTTCAAAAGGTATGCTGGATTTAAAGTCATGATTGACTGCTGCTGCTTAGTGACACAACACAGAAAATTGTAGAAGTGTTTTCACATTTCTATAGTGTTTTAAAACAGCATTGGGTTCATCTATATGTTTAGTTTGTAGATTTGAACCAGGAGGGCTACACAAAGAGGGTCTGTATTTTCAAATTTTGTTTTTTCCCTGTGATTTTGACACTTTTAACCTAACAAATACAAAATGTATCTAAACCTCAGTTACCTCTATGATAAAATGCAAACAATGTAAAGGACTGTAAGTATAGTGAAAGTGTTTCTCATTATACTTTCCATTTTCCATTTTATAAAAGATAGATATTACTAAAAAAAGATCGGTAGTACTAAAATAGATATTTTAGTACTAAGCAGCTAGTGTGATTTGTCAGTTTATCTCCCAGCTGAATGAAGTTGGGGAGGTTATAGTGACAAGCTTCATTTGTACCTACCTTTGTTCATACATGAAGAAAAATGGGCTGCACAGTCGATAGGTGTAGGTAATACTGCAAAATTACAAGTTAATACAGGGCCAATATTGTTGAAACTGATACAATACTTTTTACTTAGAAAAGCATCGTACCTACTTTTGTGTAGAGGAGTGCAGTGCGCCATCATTTATGAAGTGAATGCATCATCATCTCAGCCATATTCAGATTTCAGTTTGACATGTATATCTTCATATAGGCATACATATTTTTCAGTTCCTGAAAGATAATGTATTTAGAATTTTTTCAACGGGCTGAATATATCATATGGCTGTCTAAACAGTCTATAGTCATTCTGCTAAAATTACAACCATGATTACCCGGAATACCCAGCTACCAGGATATTCTTGACCAGGTCGAAAGGCCTCTGCCAGTGACCTCGGTCTCTGTGCCTGGGGTCTGGCTCCGGTTTTGGGATCCCCCAACTCCTCCCTCTGTTTAATTTGCAACTTGGAGTTCTCTTTTGAGTGTGTTTTTCTGTGTTTAGATACATTGTTGCTGTTGCATGAGTATCATTTTCGTTTCCTGCAAACATTGCAGTCGTGACTGTACGCCAGCGACAACCGACAGCATAACAGCCGAGGAGGGGCAAAGTGAGCATGAGAGGAGCAGTGTTTGCAGAACCAGTGTGATGTAACAGGAGTTTTGTATTGACCGCAGACAAGAGAAACTTAAGTATTGAGCTCATCATGCAAGTATTGACCAATACCAATGTTGATATTGATACTATTGATATTTAAGATTGATCCGCCAACCATTAACGGTTGAGTTGCCAGAAGAAAGCCATTACTACACCAATTCCACAAAACAGCCCACTTACAGTATGATAAACATCACCTATACCAGGGGTAGACAAATCCAGGCCTCGAGAGCCAGTGTCCTGCAGGTTTTCCAACTGCCCCTGCTCTACCCACCGTTGATTACCTGGATCAGGTGTGTTCAGTTAGTCAGAAGCTGAAAGATACAGTGGGTGGAGCAGAGGCAGTTGGAAAGCCTGCAGGACACCGGCTCTCGAGGCCTGGATTTGCCTACCCCTGACCTAGACAAACCTCAAAACATCTGAAAAAAAGTAGCATGCAATCATGACTTTCTTCTGGGAACTCAGGCATGCAGCACTTTTTTTCCAAGTGTGTCCTTATTGCGTATTGTCAGTCAGCCACACCACTTTCTGTACAGACACCAGTATGTTAGCTGAAGTTATCTATGGGGTTTTCTTTGCATCGTAATGTTTTGTGGCTGTAATTGTTGGTCTGTGGCTTGGTATCAACAGAACTTTTCATTTTCCATTTCTATATCAGAGTTTGAACACTACTAATTGGCACTCTCAAATATTTGGATAACTTTTTAGATCCTTTTCCTGTTTTATAAAGTTCAACCATCTTCTCTCACACTTGATAGCACTGTTGCTTTCTCTTCATATTAACAAGAAATGGCACAAATTAACAACTGACAAGGTGCACAAACCATTCCAGGTGACTTCATTGTGAGTCTGATGAGAGAATGAGTGCACAAAGCTGTCATCAAAGCTAAATGTGGCTATTTTGGACAATCTAAAATATAAAACATGTTGTGGGTTGTTTAACATTTTTTGTTAACTCCATACTGTATGTGTTATTCCACAGTTTGGATGTCTTCAGTATTAATATCAGTGCTGAAAATAACAAAGAAAATCACTGATGGAGAAGATGTGTCCAAACTTTTGATTGGTGGTGTGTTGCGAGTAGTTTGAAACATTACCCATCATAAAATTGCTACAGCAGCAGAGACATTAATCGTATTGTCTGTTAAATTACAATTCCAGACAGCGTCCCAGTTGTCACTCTCATTACTTTCACATTATTTTACACCTTGAGAACAGTTAGTTTTGGTTACGGGCCAAAGCTGTCACATCACTTTTTTAAATAACTCTGAGCTTTTTATGTATTTTGCATGTGTAAATTTAAGCCATCAATATCATGAGATCACATTTAGTTTCACTTAATTTCTCCCTCCTATTAATATTTATCATGCAAGGTGAAGACTGAATTAAGGACAAGTTGTGGTGATAAAAGGTCTGATGATGGTTGTTTGCTCAAAGTCTCTGAATGCATGTTCCCTATCAGATTATGTGCATCTATTCTTTGTTCAGATGATCCCCAGGGTGCAGCAGAAGTCGCAGGGTCAGTGTCTCCTCTGTTTGCCTCTGAACTCACTAACACTGTATTTAATTAGGCCTATAATCAGCCACTAAACACACAATAAAATGAGACAATCTGTATCTGTTTACCTCGCTCTCAACTCTCTAACACACACACACGGTCTCTGCATATTTGCATGTAGTTGTTTTAAAAAAATACAAATAAAACATTTATCGGGGAGAAAGATCAAGGTCATGACTCCTCTTCGCACCCGATTTCCTGAAACCAATTAAACTGTCGGTCGGTGAAGTTCAGTTGGAGGACGTGGACTGGAAAACAATAGCAGATGACAGCTCCTCTCTGCTATCTCCGCTTGGTTTTCTTGCAGCAGTAATTATATTTGCAGATTTTGTCATTAAGACTAAAAAGCCAAAGAAGTTTTGCGATCAGTCGGAAAATATAGAAATGACACCCTGTTAAATGGTGTTATCAGCGTTTGGAAAAAGAGTCAGATGTCAGAGATTGGAATTGGAGGTCAGATGCGTGTGAAGAGTCAAACAATGAATGGACGTGATCTGGAAAAGAAAAATTAATCATATGGGCTTAAATGCAAAGGTTAGGGTGACACCTGACTTTACTCCCTGTCCTTTTGGCATTTATAAACATAAAGGCTAATTAATACATTTTTATGGAATTGAAATATAAATCCAGCATTACTTTATAAAAACATAGATCAATAAATATGGTACATAGAGTATGATAACAAACAATATATTCATTGCTTTGATTGCATGATGTCCTTACTGACTGTATTCATTATTTGCATCAGTTGCTGATGTTTCCTGTGCATCATAACTGTGAACAAATACATACAAAGACCTTGAAAATTGCCTGCTATTTGTTTACATCTGCTTTCTAATGTCCTACACCATTTTAAAAATGTATGTTATTGCCGACAGATGTTTCATTCAATCTTTAAGTGCTAAATGAATGACAATACTTTTATTATAATGAATCTTTTGAGGTGGTGCATATTCCCATCAACTCAGCTGTGCAAAAAAACTGCAGCATATACCTTTATTTCTGTATCATCTTTGCACTTAGGATGCACTCACCTTTTGACTCTACTCAAAGATATACAGCAAAGTAAAGATATACCAGCTGCTATTGCATTTTCTTTTTGTTGTCAATCACATGCAACCCCTCCATCTCAGGTACTTCACACTTTAACTGCTTGTACAAGTTTTGCAGTGGTGCCATACCTAAATGCATAAAATTTGTTGAGGTGTCAGATATATTTAAATGTATGTGAATAATAAATGTCCTACCATCTGGCAGTCATATTTATAATAGCACTGACCCCAGACCTGTCTGAGGTAAATTATACTGTACTATTACTTATTAGAACCACTTTATAAATCACATGCTCCTAAGAGACAACTTGGACTTGTTGTACATAAAATAGGACAATAGTGTATGATGTATGTTTTCATAATTTGTTTTTTTTTTTCTTTATGGAAAGTACATTAAAGCAAGAGGTTAGCTGCAGTGCAAGGCTTTCTATCGATGCCTCAATCTAAACTGATACAGGCAGGCATACCTGGTATTCTATGAGCCTCATGAGACTTTTCCCCATGTGGCTTCACTGTGATACAGCTGGGAGAAAAGCATAAATGTACTGTTCCATACAAGCAATATCCAGCTTCTCAGCTTCCATGCTAAAAGGGAAGAAGAGCAGCAGATTCGTTATTTAACTGGCTTTTGACAGCTGGGGCATAGCAGAGGGACAGGATGTGCGTGAGTGCATGGATGTGTATGTGAGTGACACAAAAATAAGGAGAATGTGTGTGCGAATGTATGTGTGTACACATGTATCCGTGCACGCACTTATGTGTGTGTCCATTCCCAAATTTGCATCTGTGTGTGCTTGGCCATGTGCATATATGTATGTGTGGCACAGTGGACCAGAACAGAGCTCTGACAGAAGCAGGACTGCTGCTCGCTGATGCCTGCCTGGAGGAGCTGACAGCGGCCCGGCCTGTCAATCACAGAGCATGCCCACTAGCCCCTTATTCACATCATCCTATCTTGTTAACTCTAAATCTGGCTGGGTATTGTTTATGCACTCTGTGTGTGTGTGTGTGTGTGTGTGTGTGTGGGAGGGGGGTACCATCCTTTTCTGTAATGGGCTTTTGTGTCTCAGCTTCATGGATTTGTTTCAGACACAGATCAATCCAGCACAAAGTGATGAAAAGTGGTACCAACATTGCTAAGAAACATGGTATGAGTTAATCAATTTTTTGTAAAAATATGGTCAGATGGACACAAACAGATGTAAATGTAACTCCAGCAAATAACTGATGATTCATTTTCATTAATCACTAGGTATTACAATCAAAGCTTCTCACAGGACACAAAAATGCCCCCAATAACAAGAACAGAGTTTGTCTCTGGGTTTATTTTTTATCTTTAAACTGGTCCAAGGTCTTCATGACAGGCCAAGCATTGTTGCCACTGGGAAAGAAAACGCAAGCAGTGTGGCAGTCAAAGGTAATTATCTCTTCTTGTCACCCACAATGGATGCCTGCTAATGAGAACTGGACTCATGATTGGTTGCCTGCAGGTCTGTGGAGACACTTGGCTCTTTTGGTTGTGACAATAGAGCCTCGTTCACTGAAGAGACAGAGTGACCGGACAAGTCATTCATCTATGCAAATGCCAGCCAAAATGTGACCAGCGCTGTACACAGGATCTATTAGGATCTTAATTATCAGGGGATACAGTGATGTGTGTGTGCTTTATGGGGTACAGACTGTATACACAAGTAGTGGGAACATAAAACCGGTGCACAGAATGTAACTCATTAAACTTGAGGGTTAAGACTTGTATTGTTTTAAGCCCTGGTCTGGTTATGAAAAAGGTCAATGTAAGTCCCCACAAAATGAAGGTTAAGTCCATTTAAAGTCCTCAAATACAATGGCTATGCATTATTAACATTATGAGGCATAATGCAGATGGTCCTACCTTAATTCATTAAAATAATGTGTCGCTATGGTGATTGTACTATATAAGTCAGACTTATGTATTTAGGTATCAAACATTTCCACCAATATTTAACTATAGAAATCTGCAGGTGTATTCAGTTTAACAGCCTGTTTCATTTGGTCTCCTACATATCAGTGTTACCACATGTTATATAAATTACTAAACATAATGTGAATAACATTTTATTTTGTCTGTAAACATAATTTCAAAAATACTAGCAGATTTTTATCTGTGACAGTGGTGAAAACAAGTCACATGATCCTACACTACTTCAGTACATACTTAAACAATATATTTTATTCTTCTGATTGAGAGGCCCTTGGAGTCAGAAATGACATACATACTGTGCATTCATAACAATTCAACTTTATTTTTAGTTTCCTGGCAGTCCCTTTCTAATGTGCTCCTAGTGATCAGAAAAAATGGTATATATTAAATCTAAAGTTTTGTCACCTGTTTCATATAATTCAGAGTAATCCCGAAAGAACATACTGTATACAGTATGTGGTTCCAATTCACTGAGACACTCCAGCTGAAAGAAAAATAATTAGTTTTATATTTAAAAAAAAACAATGATCCAAAAAATCTTCTGGCGTTCTTACCCACTGTTTAAGCCTGTAATAACTTGAAATGAAGTGTTAAATATTTTATGGACACCATGGTCTTCATTTCACCTTTCAGTGGAAGTGATGACATTGTTGATGAAAGTGAAGTACAGTATGCTTTCTGAAGCATCAGAATCTGTTTTCCTAATGGCCTTGCAGGACAAATGAATACAGCAGCAGTGTTCATTTGGCAACAGACCAGTGTTTTAAAGGTAGAAAAATGTCCAACTTACTCATTTTGTCTTGTAAACCTATGTCAAAGTAAAATATTTGTGAAACCACATTAACTCATCACTGATTGCTTTAACCTTTGCAGGACACAGCTGTGACTTTGGCTTCTTGTATTTGTGACTATTGGCATGTTTCCCAGACAGTGAATCACAGGGCAACAGCAGCTTATGCAAGAGCCTCTGCAGTTTTCCTAGAGATAATAATAATGTTTGGAACATAATTAGTCCCTTTGTGGACCCACCTGACAAATATAAACATACCACCAAGACAAACTGTGAAGCAACGTGCAGTTCTGTGACCACTGGGAGGGTTTTGACTGAAGACTACAGCTCTTACTTGCACTTATCATGACATCTTTGTCTGCTGTGCCTGGAGGCTTCGGCTGATATGGAGACGTCTCGCCAAACAGCGTTTTAACACATTTCACATCCGTCGTAAGCATATTCAACACTTTTCTCAACAACATGAAAAGTCTGAAATACTAATGTTTATATTTAGCACCACTAGAAAAGAAATCCCAAAGCATAAGTTTTATGTCATTAATGAGTAATTGTGTGCTATATCAGCACTATTTAATGACATGAAAATGGCTGCAAATATTTTGTGGCCTATTTGACAGTTATTAAATGTTTGCCAACATGTTTATGCTGTGTACTTAAACTAGGCAGAATGATTTGTTTCATAGTAAAGGGAGATTTTAAAGTCTCTATTTCAGCTTTTGCAGGTGCATATCCGACAAAATAATTAAGCAAAACACTTTTAATACATAAGGTAAAGGTTTGTTTAGGAAAAGCTATAGAACATCTTGATGTAGCTCCTTCAACTGACTCGCAAGAACACAGCAAGTAGATTTTTGAGTTAAAACCTGATGTAACTAGGAGTTCAAAGCCACACGGTTAGTAGTTGGTAATGGTGCTACATAGCATCAAAATAAAATTAGAGTACCAACACTAAAAAGGTCATTTTAAATACTGTATATTACACAGACTTTAGAGCATTTGATGTTCGATCACCTTAATGTTGCAGTTGGTAATTGGTGATTTATATTGCTAGGTATAATTTAATATTTATGTTAATCATGCATTATAATTTGATCATTTGTTACCAGTAAATGAACATAGCATTGCAGATCTGCTGCTGCATGGCCTTTTACAAATGCCAGGTAAGGTAATCCCACTGCTTACTTTTCATGTTTAGTAGTAGACGTTGTGAATAAAGGTGTCAGATCTCTTCAGTCTGTCTGTGATTATGGAGACTGCAGCAGAAAAGCATGATTACATCTGAGATCATTGCTGAAAATCTGACTTTCTACAACTACAATTGGCCTTAACCCTGCTCATGTTACCCTGCTCTGTTTCTAATGAGAATGAGAGGAACAGTTAAGACTAGACTTGCATTCTGTTTGTGTCTAAAGGCTCTGTGAGCTTTGAGTTGTAGAATTTAATCATTTGTTACCAAGACCAGCCAGTGTAAACTTTATACTCTTTGGTGAATATTTCAAAATATTTGATAAAATTGTTGTTTGTGGCATAGAAGATGACAAACCACTAAATGAAATATGATGAGTTTAAAGCCAGAAGACTTCCGGTCTTGGTTTTTTGAATAACATTTTCTACATTTATTTGGATCTCAAATGCAGTCATTACCATGTCTCTTATGTACTAAAGTAGACAAGAGACATGGTAATGTCTCTTATGGTAATGTCTTATGGTCATGTCTCTTATCCCAACTTCCTGAACTGACTCATATGCATGCTTCTAAACTGACAGAGCTGTGTTAGGAGGCTCTGAGGGCCACACTACTCCACCCACTCTGCAACGTCCCCTCACAACAGCCTTCCTGCCTGGTATGGACACTGACAAATTAATTTCTGTCTTAAATAATTAGTTAATATTGCAGATTAATATAATTATAAAATTAGAACATGATACAGGAATGTGCTTTGCATGTAGCGCAGTGTGGTGCTGTTAGTGGTGCAGATTACTGAAACAATCTTTCAGTTGGTGAGACAAGCACCAAATTTGGTACACTCGCGCTCTAGAGCCTACTCGAACATAAAAGTATGCTATCCAAGTGAACAACAAAATGGCCATCATTTTTCAAGATGGCTAACATTCAAAGCACTATTAGCCATTGTTTGGGCTATATTTTGATAGAATAGTCCTATTTTGATTATCTTTACATCAAATTTGATGTTTTGGGGCATGAAAAATCCAAGTCTGCATTTAAAAATGAAGATTATCATATATTGTGGTGAGAAAATGGAAATTTCACACAAAAACACTAGCTCAGTTATGTTTGAGTAGAGATATTTGGACAAAGTGAAAACACAGACAACCTTCAAGTTGGATGTTGTTTGAGTCTGGAAATGGCTTGTTGTTGATGCACAAGTAGTCCATCATTCAGTTCTCACATTTGCAAGAACATAACTGTATGCACTTCAGACTGGATCGTGAACATTTGCATGATCCTTGGCATTCAGTCTTGCAGCCACATTTTGTCAACTGCTGACAGGCTTCAGCAATAGGTGGAAAAGTTGACCAGAGAGCTTGCCAGACCTCACCATCTTCATGCCATCCCCAGTTGGCAGGGCTTTCAGTCTGCATTTTGCACATTGTTGCCTGGCCCCACATGCAGGCAGCTTGGAAGGCAGACCGTTTTACATGCTGAACAAGAGATGCACTTGTTGGAGGGATCAAATCGTAAGATCTTTGCTTCTGGGCAAACAATTGTAGTCTCGTCTCATCAACCTTGACTGTGGTGCTGTGCTTATCATACATGGTGACAACAAACTTCACAAGGATATTGAGGTCTGCATCAGTTATGATAGGTGAGTAATGACTGAGCTTCTTGAAGACTGGACTGACCTCAGGGCACACCTCCCATGTTTGCTATGCTGTTTTCTTGCCTTTACCACAGAAAGCTAGCACAACATCACAACCAGTGAAGGCATGAAAGTAGAGTATGCCACATTTCTCTGGGCCAAGATTCACCATCATATCATGGATTGGCAACCAGCTGAGGGATTGACCTTGGCCAAATTCTACCCAAACCATTTCCAGGCTGGCATGCTGAAGAGCCTCAAAAACACTGACTGCAACAACAAGAATATCTGTGTCACATGCCTTAATCAGCACAGATTTTATCCGTTGCTTGGCTGCATGAAGAGCATGTGTGAAGATTCTGGTGTCAGCTTCTTCATGGTTGCAAGGACTCAAGCCTTCAATGCTGATGGGTTTGTTTGAAAGAGCCTGCTCTCCTTTGGTCACAACTCTGACGTTGTTGGGACACAGGGTTACAATCTTGTCAGCTAGGAACTTGAAGAGCTCGGTCTTGTTGTCACTGTCTTGCAGGAAGCTCTTCCAATTTGGTGGTAGTTTAGTTCTGTCTGTCACTCTTTGTTGATTTTCCTTACCTCTCTTTGACTTTGTTTCAGCCTTCAGACTTGAAGTGCACTAGACATCAAACACAATGTCTGTTTGCTCATACTTTGATGAGTATGTCAGAATCTTGGGAACTACTTCTTGCACAGCATATTCCTCGAAGGTCTTTGATGTCTTTGGTGGCAACGGATACACAAGAGCAGAACCATCAGTGATGATGGCTTCATATTCCGGTTGTGCGTCAGGAGGAGAAACCGTAGCTTCCAGAATGTTAGCGAGTTGAGACTTCTATCCAGAGTGGAGTTTGCCTGTGTCGCTCAGTGCTGCAGGGAAGGACTGATTCTCATGTTTGAAAAACTCCAGCAGGTCACACTCTCGAAATTGGCAGGATATGAAGAGCCGTGAGAACAGATGACAATCATTGTTGAGTACTTTTTTCTTTGTGTCACTGGGGGCTACAGCCGCCTCTTTGCGAAAGAAGTCAGTTCTGTTCTTTTTGATGGGCCTGTAGAAGGAAGCCTCATCACTGAGACCATCGAAAAAGTCTCTGAAGGTAACTTAACCTTTCTCAAAGTGAGTTCTCACGAGCTCAGCAGCGCTGGGGTGTACAATGGTTTTTGTGTCCAGTGTTAGCAGATCATTAGAATTTTTGTGAAAAGGATTTCCCAGATCCTTCATCACACCAAACAACATCTGCACCTTGTCAATGAATGACTTCTGAGACTGACTAGTCTGCACATGGTGCCTGATATCTTTATTTGCCAGCCTGACCTGACATGCCATCTCATCTGGTTGACTAACTGGCTTACCTCTGGTCCAGACACCATCCATGGCCTTAGAGCAGATGCATCCTCAGTCACTCCATTGGCACCACCATCACCTTTGACAGCTGCGTTGGCCTGCTCGTGAGCTTGGTCAGTAGCTAAGCCTGAGAATTCCCTGTGACTTTTATGGACCACAAACTTTCCCTGCTGAAATTCACTGAACACTTGTGGATATGTTTGCTTCAAACTAACCATGTCTCTGAGGTGGACTGGAAGCCATCGAGCATAGTTAACATTGTTGTTAGCAAAGAAGAAGGGGATTAGGGCAGACAGTGCTTGACAATAGAGGGTGAAGTTTGCTTCTCTGAATGATCTGACCAATGAGAAAATGCATGGATGCTGCTGTTCAATCTAGCAGAATGTCTGCTTCCAAAAACACTAATTTTGAATCACTTGATAGCTGCCATCTTGAAAACTGGTGGCCATATTGGAATACAGTTGACACCATTTGGTATTACAAAACCAAATACACTCATTTTGAAGTTTTGATCATCAATACATTTATATTTATGGTAATTCTACTCGGAAAACCAGGTTTTTGCATTTGATTTGGCAGCCATTTTGAAAATTGGCAGCTATCTTGGATTTCTTGTTGGATAGCGTACTTTTCTTAAAGACATCATTTGTGGCAATTTTGGTGCTTGTCTCACCAAGTGAAAGATTCTTATGGAATATTGAGTTAATCTGCCCCACTATGTGCTGAGACTAAACTTCAGAACAAGAAAATCTGACTTTTTTGTGGCACCTTTGCAAAGAAGTTGTCTGAAAACCAGTGAGAAATCAAATAAACATACTCTATTTTGTCAGCACTGTCTATTTAATAGACAGATATAAGTGGTTCAGATTACATGTTAAGATATGGGACCTTTAATGAGAACGCTGTATTTTATTCTTCTGGAGGTAGAAGGGCAAACATATTTTATCTGTATCATATATACTGCTGAGTAGTTAATTAAAGCAAAACATCATTTGGATATACAGTATTTTATTGGGGTGAAAACCACATATCCAATGCAAATTGGTCTACAGTTATGTGGAAATAAGAAACGAGCGATTGCGGAACTACTATTCCCGGAATGCTTTGCTTCACAGGACGGTTGACCGGATGTTGATCATTTTTGTGACGGAACTAATGTGACTGTTAAGGAGCCCAGGTACTCTTTTGTTTTGCTTTTAAATCCGCGTATTTAGTCACTTTTTTAGTTCCAACATTCAGTGTTACATGTAGATGTATTTTGTTGAAGTCGCTCGTTTGAAAATAACACTATATGTAGGCGTCTTTTAAGACATCAGTGTAGACAGAGCAAAATAAGCTCCGTATACGCTACTGTTTACGTTATCGCTTTAATTTAGACCTGTGGACACCACCTTTAATAAAAAACGCAGTTTGTATATAAACCTAATGTTCAAAAAGCTAAGACGTCCTGCGTAATTTAAATACTCCCTTAATAATGATCTGTTTTGTAGGTTTCCTTGTGGATATAGATGCATTTCCTACTGTTCCTGAAGGCACCACAAGGTAAACGTAAGGAATGTGCTTTGGTTGCTGAAAAAAACCTCATTTAAAGAAGAGGAATACTCCTCCTGAATGGACATATCGATCTTCGTGTACCGTAAATCCCATCTGATCTCTTGTACTTTCCGTATGCTTATTTTGCTGAATGATTTGTATTTATTGTTATGCCTGTGTGTTGGCTGGTTAGCTAACATTAGTACATAACAGGAGCTTTTAGCTAATATAATCAACTACAACAGGACTGACTAAAACATGACATGCAGACCATCACGTTACTGTACTGACATACTAGCTAATACTTTCACTGAAGTGTGGTCTATAGAAAGCTAACACCGTGCTTGCTTTTAGCAGGCAACTTGTATTCAGCAATGTATTGTCATCCTCGCTAAGTTCGTGTGGTTAATTTACACAGGACAGGTTGCATTAAAGAATGACATTTTCATCAGTATTAAGAAACTAACTTATTTTTTACATGGCCGCTGGTTTTGTGTTTGTCCCCTAACTGTAACGTTATAGCCCCAGTGCTAACCTGCATTACCATTACATGAGCTGCACAGACATGGAGCATATAAACCTTTTTTTTTTCTCAAGTACGGTGCATGTTACAATGCAAATTAAGGTATATTTTCACAGTATGTATTTTTCTTTTTTACTACAGTACAAGTTATGCATATACATATATAAGTCAGTAGTAGGCAATAATATGTTCATTGAGACTTTTTTTTCTGTAAAGTTATCAAAATACTCCTCTTACTTTAAGAACCAATGCTACACTTTTCTTGGCATCTCGTGTTTGTCTGGTGTTAAAAAACCTGCCAATCCATTTGGGGTACAGCTGAATTTAGTCTGTGTTCTAATTTAGCACTTAGGTGGATAACATTTAAGGGCTTCCAAATCCAAATCACCTTTAGACATCTTCAGTTTATGTGCTTAATTTAAAATGGCAAAATGCATGCCAACAATGTTAGTGTGAAGGTCACACAGTATGTAGTGTAATTATTATGTAGTGATGACATGGAAATATGTTACAGGTGTGATGTGGAGTGTGAGGGTCGCATTGCAGTAATTTGAAAATAGTGTCTACACTGTAGGACAATTGTAATTAAGCAGTATATAGTATAGTATACTTACATTTTCTGTTCAGAATTAAATGATGTGTTGGTGGTGGTTAGAAATCCATTCATGAAGACATTTATATTCAGTCAAAATTGCACATGACACACATTCATTCCTAAGAAGTTAGAATTGTTTTTTCATATGGAAGAAAAACAGTTTTTCATTCAGTGGCTTCTGTCTTGCTGCTCTCACTCTTGTATGTGTTTGTCTCTGCCTAACCCACAGGTCATGCATGCAGCCAGGCCTCTAGCCTGTGCTTTGTTCACCCCATCCCTGCCAGTGTGCTTCCAGTAGGTGGAAGCCCTTCCTCCCTCTAGCCTCCATTTCTCCCCACTGCCCCCATCAGCTTCAGACTTCCCTATGTTAACCCTCTTGAGCATGTTTTACTATATCTGTCTGCGGCGACGCTCCAGGAGTGGGACTCGTGGCGAAGCACTGACCAGTCGGCGAGCCATTGAGTCTGGCCAGCGGGCGGTGCTGCCAGTCAGCGTGGAGGTGGAGCAGTATGCCAAAGAGGTTCTGGACTTCAGCTCCCACTATGGCAGTGAAAATAGCATGTCTTACACAATGTGGAACCTGGCTGGAGTACCCAATGTGTACCCCAGCTCTGGGGATTTCACTCAAACAGCTGTATTCAGGACATATGGGACATGGTGGGAACAATGTGCCAGTGCACCACCAGCTTTTCGTCATACCCCTAAAGGCTTCTACAGCCAGGATTACATTGAGCTGGCCTTTGAAGAACCTGTGTATCCTACAGCAGTAGAGGTTCTTGAGACTTACTATCCTGGAGCTATTGTTCAGATTCTGGCCTGCCCTCACAACCCCTTCTCCCAGAGTCCACCTACTGATGTCAGGTAACAACTGTTGTTTATATAGGATGTATTTTTGGGCATTCTTAGTTTGAGAGCTGAACTAAAGTAGCTATTTGCCATTTCTTAAATAGTAAGAAAATCATTCTAAAATGTATTAAATAATTACTATACGTTGAGTTCCAAATAATTGGTTGATTAGTTATTTGTGGGAGTGACACCAGTTGTCACCTCAAATTTTTAATAAACCACTTCCTTAGCAGAATCTCATGCAATTAGGCAGTGCACAGTAACTTTACCACAGCATAATAAAGTTTCAAGCAAATTCAAACAATTCTTCTTCCAAAGATATACAGTCAAAGTATCTTAAAAAGTCAGCTGCAGCTTCTTTACTGAGAAGTATGCGCTATTTATGATGCAACCTCCAGATGTAACTAAAAGTACTACCACATAGATACAACATTTGATCGCAAGAAAGTGCTAACCACTGGAAACATACTTTTTTCATAACCATTTTAAAATAGTTTGTACATTATCCTTAGTGTTTCATAGATGTTTAGTACAGATTTCAACTCAGTCCACTTAGGAAGGAAGTAACTGGAAAGGAGTACATACCAAGAGCGTCATAAAAATGATTAAAGAGATACAAAAAAGTTCTAACTAAAATATTTGAGGTAGAATTGTAGGATTTTGCAAGATCATACAAATTTTAATTAAATTCTTCTTACCTGTTTTTTTTAGAAGATCATGACATAAACTATTCATGTTCATGAACTTTGAATATGTTTTTTTTAAGCCTCTGGACTGACAGAAACAGTCTATCTTTGTCTTGATTGGTTAGTCTGTTAGTTGTATGGTAAACCCTGTGTTCTGCAAACTGGCTGGTAGAAATCTGATTGTTGTGTGCACTGTTTCTTCCCAGGTGGGAGGTTTTGTGGTCAGGGGAGCCCACCAAGGTGCTGACACCCCAGGCACGACAGTTTTCTCCCAACATCAAGCACATCAACTTTCCCACCAACTTGCTGCGTTTGGAGGTCAATAGCTCCCTGCTAGACTATTACACTGAGCTGGATGCTGTAATCCTCCGTGGAGTGAAAGAGCGGCCCATGCTAGCTCTCTACAAGATGCCTGTTATTGACATTAATGACCTGAGTGACAGCGATGAGGAGCTGTCTGATGTGGGAGGTCCATTTAGACAAGGAAGTGATGGCAAGCACCAGAGGACAGGAAATGGTTACTTTGACAAACTGCCCTATGAGGTGAGAATTGCTCAGACACTGCGGAGTGACAGAAATACAGTAGAAGCGTGTTTTTTTTACAGGACATCATAAAGTCTTGAATGAATTTTTAACAGATATTAAATAGTGCATTGGATTCTTCAGCTACTGATAATTTGATAAATAATTTCAAATACTTACCAAATTATTTGTTTTTGGGAATATTTGTATTGACCGCATTGAAACAACACTACAAAAGCAACATGGAACCAGTAACCACTAATGTACACTATACAGGCCAGTCCGAATTATTGTAGTACTAGAGCATTTATTCAAGCGCAGTTAGTGTGTGGACTAACATGGCATCTTTTTTATCACCCAAAAATTGTTACTTCTGAGCGACCGATTAGCCAAGTGAGCACCTATCACATAGGTGAAAAGCCTTGTGCAGCGAATTTGTAGTTCAATTTCCAGCTTGGAAAAAAAATGAAACATTTACTGCATGTTCACTGTTAACACACAACAACTTAGTTCATGTTTCTTTTATTTAAGTCTGGTAAAAATGACAGATGTGTGCACTTCTACATATTTTCTAAGAAAACTAGAAATTCTTGGTATAAAGGCATTTGAATTGCACGGATGGTGAGAAAAACATACAGCCAAGCCACCAGCTAATAATTGCAAATAACTCTGAAACTTTGTCCTTTACATCCTTTGTTTTGTTTTGACAGTATGGACATAACATACTTTTTAAACTACATTCATAACAGTCTTAAAAAGCTTAAACTGAACCTGTGTAGGACAGCAGGAGGTAGAGCATCCATCCATTTTCTACCCCTTAGTGGAGATAGAACAGAAACAGTGAAATGGACCAGCAACTCCTTTTTTACATTGAGTTCTTTTCGTTTCACAACAAAATGCATTGTATTATTAAGATTCTCTTTGTCTTTGCATGGATTTGAAAAAAAATAAATCAAAAATACTGTCAAATGTAAAATCATTTGCAGCAGCCAGTCTTAAAATCTAACCTTTGCTCAACTGTCATGGTGTATGTGTTCACATTATTTACTACTTTAACAAATAAATGAACAATGTAGCTTGGACCCACTCTGACACTTGATCCAGTTGCACTCCCAGTCACAGAGTCATTTTCATGCCATACAGACATATCATGTTGTCTGAGCTGAGCTTCAAAACACCAGCAATACTCCTGATATTCGTTCTCTTATCTGCTCTCCAAACCGCTGCCATTAACAGCAGTCTTCACAAGCGCCGTGTGTTTGTTTCAGAAACACAATATAGCTATTATCTGTCAGCTGATACCAGCTTGAACACAGCGTATTGTTAATTCACCGCAACAAACACTCACACAAGCATAGTCATTCTTTCACTTTGAGAGGCTCAGAAACACAGTGCAAAACAAGCTGGCTCACCTCCGCACTGATCCCGCTATCAGCGCTTTGTGTCCCAGATAACGACTATTTAGATCTGCCTGACATAGGGGACACAATTATCATTCCCTGCTCTACTCTGCTGTTCTCTAGTCTCACCTACTCTCTTCTTTTTGTTTTTCTCGCCTTCCTACCTGCCTTCATATCTTTTCCTTTTGTTTCGCTTCCCTTTTCGACTTGTAACCTTCTCCCCATCTTTCACCCACAGCTCATCCAGCTGATTCTGAGCCACCTGACCCTGCCAGACCTCTGCCGTCTGGCGCAGAGCTGTAAGCTACTGCACCAGCACTGCTGCGACCCATTGCAGTACACCCAGCTGAGTCTGCAGCCGTACTGGGCCCGACTGAGTGACGCGTCCCTTGGACACCTGCAGAGTCGCTGCACCCTCCTCCAGAGACTCAACCTGTCCTGGACTGGCAACCGCGGAACTCTCACCCTGACCGGCTTCAGCAGGTCAGGCTGCCAGCAAGCCACACATGCTAGAAGGAGGGAAATAACCTTGGAAAACAATCAAATGCACACAAGCACATTTAGGATATGGGACAGGAGTATATGACATCATGAAAATTGTACTATACTTCTGCAGCCTAATTTTTAAGACCTACAGAAATGCCACTTCTCCAGTTGTATATCTTCACCAACAGGTCAGGCAACAGTTTCCTTCTAAGTCCATTCTGAATCAAATAGCATATCATGGAGTAAAGGACTGTACTGTCATGAAATTTAAGCTCTCTATATATTGATATTCATGATTGGACGAAATAATTTACTCTGTGAAATATGGCATGTTTTCTTCATAGTAATATGGCATTGCTTACCTGCTTTTGAACAGCACTTAATCCAAGAACTGAGAAAAATTATATTTTTCTACCAGCCCGGAGACACAAGATTCCATATTACTCTATGGTGGACAGTATTTCTCAAAATAATGTTTTGATCATCTGTTATTTGTAAAACTGGACTATTGTGTTGTCTTCATCAGTTGCTTTAGTTGTTGTCACTAAATATAGTAACAACAACTGAAGCATTCACACCAACCAGGTGATCATATTTGGATGTAAAATATGGACACATGCCCATTTTATGCCAGTTAGCTCATTTGTGTCAAAAATTTCATTAGCTTTCATTAACATATGGAATTTGCATTATAGTCAAAAACATGTCTGTGAGGTCACAGTGACCTTTAACTATGACCTGTGACCTCCATGTCTGTGTGAACAATTTTTTTTATTTCCATCTGACCCGACATGTCTACTTATATTTCCGCATTCCCTTGGCCCAGAGTGGCCAAACTTTTCATTTTGGTACATCTCTTCAGGGGAAGGGCTACCATGGTCTTCTCCTTTTCCTTTCGGCTGTTCCCTTCAGGGGTCGCCACAGCGAATCATCTGCCTCCATCTCACCCTATCCTC
>JAQQAE010001851.1:0-23958 GCA_029823295.1 Pseudamia nigra
TGTTTCTTTACGGAGTCTAGTGCAGTCGTAATGTGTGAATATGGACATTAACGTTTGAACAACGTTTTGTTGACATTAATTTTAGCGCAGCGCCATCCAGTGGAAGCATTACGCAACTGCAGGCAGTACGGTCATTTGTTGTAGCACAGCAACATCTGGTGGGTGAATGCCGCAACTGCGGCTTATAATCCGGTGCGGTTTATAGTGCGGAAATTACGGTACTGTTGTCGTTTTACTCATTTTAAGTTTGTTTCGTTTCATTCACTTGTTTGTTTAGTTTATTTTGGTCCTTATTTTCTTTATTTTTGTTCTTTTTTCCTAATTATGTGGTATGTTTTTACTCATTTTGTTGCTTATTTTTGCTCATTTATTTGACGTTGTTTCTTTGATCATTTTTGTTCACTTTCTTCATTATTTTGTTGAATTTTCTGCATTGTCTTGATTATTCTCCTCATTTTTGTTGTATTCTGCTGATTCTGACTTATTTCTTAAACAATTTTGTTTACTTGTAAAAATCTCTGGATTATTTTATTCTTTTTTTCTCACTGTCGTAATTATTTTATTCAGGTTTGATCAATTTTCTTGATTGTTTTTACTTGATTATTTTGTCCCCCCAATGTTCAGACAAAGCGTACGCCTTTGGACAAAGCGTTTTGTAACAGCGGCTTCTTTTAAAGAGCTTTAACAACATGATGGACGACTAGATTTCCAAGATTTGATCGAGGCCTCACCCTGACTGATGGAAAAACTGCAGAAGAAAGCAGATCCTGCTCTCCGGGTGACTGCTGAGGATTGACGCTGGCTTTGTTTTACATCTATCATGAGGTCATTATGGCCCGCTGTCATCGTGAGCTGACCCTGGATGAAGAGCTGATCCCGGGCAGAGGGGCCCACGTGGCATCAACCCAAACGCTCCCCTTCTGTTTACCTCTGACGCTCATTAAAGGCACGTCACGTCCTTAATGTCTGAATTACTCAAAGGCGCCTTGTGGCCTTTTCAATACGTAGCTGTAGCATTAAAACAGGCTCATACGTTAGAGGCTTTTTTCCCTGTAGTGAGATAATTGTTTCCGTGGAAGAAAATTTAACCCCACACAAATGAGTTTGTATTTAGTCTGAGGGTCGTGATATTTTGCAGTACACTTCTTCACCATGGGAGGAATGCGAGTGAAATCCAGGAATAACAGAGTATAAAAAGATCGGTGTTTGTTTCTATAGTTACACACTGCAGTGTGTGCTCCCCTTTTTATTTCAGGCCGGCCAAGTGAGGAGGGCAAGGTTTATTTAGAGGATGCAATGAAAAGTGTGATACAAAATGCCAGGATGTAAATGGCATTTCTGCTATTTGACCCACACTTGGGGAAGGTTGCTGAGTGCGTCACAGTGTTTTCCCAAAGGCATTATCATCTCTAACAAACAGCAGAACTTTTATGCAGTAATAAAGTTGAATTTCATCTCATGAATTCATTTCTAAAAGGCATCTCTCTACGTACAAATACATTTGTGCTCAATCTGGTTCATATTGGAATATGTTGAAAAAGGAAATTGAATAGAAAAAATGTTAAGACCTATAGTAACGTCAAAGACATGACAACAAAACTTCAAACGATTGAACCATGCTAAAATGTGGCACATGGATCGCTTCATCGAGTGTCAAGCCCAACTTAAAAAGATGACCCATAAAAGGCGACTAGGTATTTTTATCTTAACATGACCTTGTGCACCACACTGAGTACACATTCTCACTTTCTCCCTGCATCCAGTGGAACTGCTTGATGTGCCCATGCTGTGCTTTGTCAGAGTGGCAGCAGAAGGAGCTGCATCGGTATTTATACAGCACATATTTCATGCATATTTCAGGCTCTTTAACATATTTAAATATGTTAAAGAGCCTCTAACTGCATTTTTATGACTCAGTGCATAGATTAAATGATGCCATTAATTCCATCAGTGTGAAACAAGGCGTTATGACTTATTTTACTCAAGAAATGTCTCGTTCTTAGCGCCACCTGTGGTGTTTTTTGTGTGTGTGACAACATCCAGTTCCCATACGTTTGTCCTACCAGCTGATTTGCAGGTTATTGTGTCTCAGTCTGGGACAAAGTGCAGCTCCGGAGTCGAGCTGCCCTTCTGCTACGACCTCAGTCCTCTACGCTGAGAACAACACAAAAGTCTTCATTGTACAAAAAGATCCGTGTGTTTCTTGTTCGCTTGTTTTTTGAATCTGTTTTGATGTCATGTTTTAGACCTCATGTTATTTTCCAGGATCCAACAAAAACTTAGCATGACTTTGACAAATAACCATTCAAGACAATAGTTATTTCAACTCTTTCAGATTTAACTTAACAGCTCAATTATTACAGGACTTTGATGAGAGATTTTTGATTTCATATATGTAGTTTACATCCTTAAACACCCTTTCACTCCCTCTCTGAGGAGACATATAACACTACACTGCAGGGAGTTGCTGACATGAATAAATATTTGATTTGAATAAACAAGTAGTTTATAAAATTCATGGATAGCACAAAGAAAGCATGTCTTTGTACATTAGAAGCACTGATTTCATGCATATAGGAGTGAAAACAATACTGCAAGTTAAACCCTTAATTAGACATTAAATTGATTTCAGTTTGAAATAATCAAAGAAGAGTCTGGTTTAGTATGTATTCTATTCTTCATGAAATTGTTTAGACTATTAAAACTGGTAATGAATACATATTTGCTTAATTAATTGTAAACTGTAAATCTTAGATTAGAATTAAAGCTTCTGACTGTGCATTTGATACCGTAAGGTAAGATCTACAGAAATCAGTCTAATCAGTTTTTATCCCAAAGCGTTTCTTCTGTGGGAGACAGGACGGAGGGTTAGTGCTAGTTGGGGGAGCCCTTTCCCACTCTTGTCCAATGGTTTTTCTTAAATTAGGCATGGGGGCCGGAGGCTCCCTCCCGGCGCTGACAGGGGGAGGGGCCTGTTCCTGTCACTGTCTACTGTTTCATTATTACCTGCACAGCCCTGCAGCATTTACCACACTTGTGTCTCTGTGTGGCCACATAGAAACACAGACAGAGGAACACAGAGGACAGGGGCCCAAACCATCAGAGATATTTTCCTTTTTTATATATCTTTTGCCCTTAACAAAAGGAGCTGCTCAGAAATATATTGCAGGGCAACTAGCAGTGGACATGGCTGGTTGTCTGCAAAGTTCCAGACTTTGTAAAAAGCAGATGCTTTCAACAGTGCTGCTTCTTGCTTTTAGCTGCTGTTTTGTTGCAGTAGATGCGGAGCCCTTTGACCCAGCTCACCTGTACCGCCACAGATCTGGACCTATTGAAGACAGCATCATTGTTGCTAACAATGGGATCAGAGTACCATTAGGAAAGTCTGTGTTTCTGGACCCTGTGAATGACCTGGTGACAGAAGTGGAGCCCGGTGACCGATGCTATGTCACAGTTTTGGACAATGACCCACTGGCCCAGAAACCTGGGATGCTGACCCCCAAAAAGTTTCCCTGTTCCTTTGGACCAGATGAAGTGAAATACACTCATTTTGGATCACGGAGTCCCAGCAAGGACCGTGTAAAGCTGCAGCTTCGTTATGACTCCCAGACGGACACAGTTATCATCCCTTTCATGCTCGAAGTGGAGGTTGTTTTCCAGCAGCTCGAAATCCTCACCAGGAATATGCCCATTAATGTAGAAAAGCTCAATGGCGATAGTAGCCTTATTGACAAAAAGGCACTGGAGTTTACCTACGAGGATGGTGTGACTCAGTGTAAGATTGCCACTCTGGTTGGTGCTGGAGGTCTTCCCAGGTATGGCACTCTCGTGAATAATCCCAGTAATGGCCAAATGATTGATTGTGATGAGTTTGTGAAAAGGGGCGTTTTCTACAAGCACACAGCTAAAACCAAGTCACCAAACAGAGACTATATTCCAATGATGGTAGAACTGGAGAATAATGAAGGTAACATTATAATGCAAGAGCATTTCCAAGTGATGGTTAGGATAAGAGAGGGTGCAGAAAATACCGCTCCTAAGCCCAGTTTTGTATCCATGATGATGATGGAGGTTGATCAGTTTGTGATGACAGCTATTACAAGTGATATGCTGGCTGCTGAAGATGTTGAATCTGACCCTGACGATTTAATCTTCAACATTACTTCACCTTTGGGTGGTGAGCAGGGTTACATTATCAGCACAGATGATCAGAACCTGCCAATCACCTCCTTTTATCAGAGAGACATCAAAGACCTGAAAATAGCCTATAAGCCCCCCTCAGAGGACTCAGAAGTAGAGAGAATTTTCCAGCTAGAGTTTGAAATAGTAGATACTGATGGTGCCGTGTCTGATCCGTTTGCTTTCATGATTGTGGTGAAGCCTATGAATACCTTGGCTCCTGTAGCTACCAAAAATACTGGGCAGCTATTGTTTGAGGGGCAGTCCCGACCACTGTCCAGCTCCCAGAATTTAGAGATTAGTGATGAGGACAACCTGGAGGATGTAAGAATTATTGTGGTTGATGGATTAAAGCACGGAGACCTGACTGTGCTCGGTGCTCGTAGGAAATACTTTACACCTGCAGATCTAGACGTAGGCATTGTGGTGTACCAGCATGATGGCAGCGATACCTACAGTGACAACATTATTTTCAGAATGACAGATGGCAGTAATGAAGTGGAGTTTCTGTTCCCCATCACTATTGCTCCCACTGACGATGAGCCTCCTATTATTAATGCCAACACCGGTCTGGTGCTGTTCAAAAATGAAGTCATGCAAATCTCTCCCTTCATCCTGAGTGCTACAGATATCGACTCAGAAGACTCCACTATTAAGTTTATCTTGGAAGCTCCATACTCTAATGTAGGAGAATTCCTTTTGAGGCAAGTCGAGCCTCCCTCTGACCCATCTCTGTGGAAATTCAGCGAGACAGATGAGATGTTTGAGCAGGTGGTAACTGAATGGTTTCAGCAGGATATCCTTGATGGAAAGCTGTTTTATCGTCACGTCGGACCCCATAGCACTACCACTGTTATTGATCACTTTGTGTTTCGTGTGCAAGATGATAATGATCCTCCTAACGAATCAGGGGAACACATTTTCACCATCAAAATTCATCCCGTTGATGATCTGCCCCCTGAGCTCTTCCCAGGCACTACTCTCCACATGACAGTGCAAGAGTATGAGCTGACTCACTTTAAGAAGAAATTCCTGTGTTATACTGATCTGGACTCAGAGGACAGAGACCTGAAGTATACCATCACCAAGGCCCCAACTGACACTGATGAGAACAATCCAACTCCCTTGGGTGAAATTGTATTGACTGACAACCCTGACAGTGTAATCACAGAGTTCACACAGGCCCAGGTTAATCACCACAAAGTAGCTTACAAGCCCCCAGACCAGGAGCTTGGCATCACTCCAAAAGTGGCTCAGTTCACATTCATTGTAGAAGACACGGCTGGAAACACAGTAGATGGACTCTTCACTATTTTCCTTCAGCCCGTTGACAACAAACCTCCAGTTATCATCAACACTGGTTTCACTGTTATGGAGAGAAGCGCATATATCATAACAAGGAAGGAGCTGCACGCTACAGACACCGATACAGATGATGAAAATATCGTCTTCACTGTAATTCTGATTCCTCGATTCGGGCAGCTGCAGTACTTGGGAATCGACATGACGAATGGTGAAACATTTGTACTGGAAGATATATCAAATGGGCGCCTCACTTACATCCACGGTGGGGAAGAATCTCTCAGTGATTCCATCAAGCTGCAAGTCAGCGATGGTTTCCATGAGGTGCCGATCACTATTAAAATCACCATCGAGCCGGTTGATGATGAGACCCCCACGATAATGCTCCCAGATGGTCTGCTTGGAGCTTCAATTGATGTACTGGAGAATGGAGCCACTGAAATCACAAGCAATGTAATTCAAGGCCGTGATGAAGACACAGATGACCTCATGCTGACTTTCACTGTCGAAGAGCCTCCCAGGCTGGGTGAAATCCTGGTGAACGGTGATCCTGCTGAAAGGTTCACACAGGCGGACATCATTAATGGGGTTGTCGTGTATGCTCACACATCTGGTGAAATTGGTCCGGTCAAGAAACATGACTCTTTCAATCTTACTCTGTCTGATATGTCTGATCAGTGGGTGGTTGGCGGCAACAAGGTTCAAGGTGTGACCGTTCATGTCACCATCCTTCCTGTTGACAGCATCTCACCTATTGTCAGTGTTGGAGACCAGTTTGTTGTGGTGGAAGGGGAGAAGAATGTCATGACTCTAGACCACATTCAAGCTGAGGATATTGACACAGATAATGATGATATTTTATGCACCATCATTGTTCAACCCACATCTGGCTATGTGGAGAACATCTCTCCAGCTGCAGGGTCAGAGAAATCCAGGGCAGGGACTGCTATCACTGCCTTTAACATTAAAGATATTGCTCTCGGTCATATCCACTATGTGCAAAGTATCCATAAAGGGGTTGAACCTGTAGAAGATCGTTTCACTTTCCGCTGCTCAGATGGTATTAACTTCTCAGAACGACACTTTTTTCCCATAGTCATCATTCCAGCCAATGATGAAAAGCCTGAAATATTTATCCGTGAGTTTTTGGTAATGGAGGGCATGAGTCTGGTCATTGACACACCAATTCTGAATGCTGCAGATGCTGATATACCTGGGGATGAGCTGCACTTTGAGATCATTAAAAATCCCAAGCATGGTGCAATAGTGCAGCAGCTTAACACTGGCACCATTTCTGTAGAAAGATTTGACTTGGAACAGATCAAAGAAGCATCGAATATTGTCTATGAACATGATGATTCTGAGACCAAAGAGGACAGCTTTGACATCAGGCTCTCAGATGGGAAACATGCAGTGGAAAAAACAGTCCTTATAATGGTTATTCCTGTTGATGACGAGACCCCAAGGATGACTATAAATGATGGACTTGATGTTGAGATTGGAGAAACAAAAGTTATTAGTAACAAAGTTTTGAAGGCCACAGATCTCGACTCTGAAGACAAAGAGCTTACTTACATTGTGCGTTATGGCCCCGGACAAGGTTACCTTCAGCGCATCAGTAGGTTTGGTGATGTTTTAGGTAACATCACCATAGGAATGAACTTCACACAGGATGAAATCGACAAACAGCTCATTCAGTATGTACACACAGGCCAGGAGGGAATTCGTGACCTGCTGAAATTTGATGTTACAGATGGCATTAATCCACTTATTGACCGCTACTTTTACATCAACATTGGAAGTATTGATATGGTCTTCCCAGATGTTGTTAACAAAGGTGTCACTCTCAAAGAAGGAGGAAAAGTAACTCTTACCACGGACCTTCTCAGCACCACCGACATCAACAGTCCTGATGAATACCTCAGCTTTAGCATCACCAGAGCCCCCAGTCGAGGCCATCTAGAGAGCACTGACCACCCAGGCGTCCCCATTTCCACCTTCACACAACTGCAACTTGCTGGTAACAAAATCTATTACATCCACACTTCTGATGATGAAATGAAAATGGACAGCTTTGAGTTTGAAGTGACAGATGGGTATAATCCGGTCTTCCGCACCTTTAGAGTGTCTATCACAGATGTAGATAACAAAAAACCTGTTTTGACTATAAACAAATTGTTTGTTGATGAAGGGGAAACCAAGCTCATCACACCATTTGAGTTAACAGCAGAGGACAGGGACTCCCCAGACAACGTGTTGCGCTTCACAGTTACTCAGGTTCCAGTGCACGGACAGCTGCTTTTCAACAATACTCGATCAATTATTAGCTTTACCAAGCAGGACCTCAATGAGAACCTTATTAGTTACAAGCATGATGGTACTGAAACCAGTGACGACAGCTTCTCGTTCACTGTCACCGATGGTACACACAATGACTTCTATGTCTTCCCTGACACTGTGTACGAGACGCGCAAGCCCCAGATGATGACCATTCACATCAACACCGTAGACAATGGTGTGCCTCAGATTGTGATCAACAAGGCTGCTGCCTCCCTTAAAGTCCTCCAAACCGGCCACCTGGGGTTCCTGATCACCAGCAAGGTCCTTCGGTCAGAGGACCGTGACAGTAGGCAGAAGGTCCTGAAGTACACTGTGTCTGAGGCTCCTCTGCACGGCTTCATCATGAACACCGCCGTGGGCAACGACAGCATCAAGACCTTCTCACAAGGTAAGAAAATCTCTCAACTGAAGGGCGGGAGATAACCCTGCACTAATTAAAAGTACCTCATTGTAAAAACAGGCCACCTATATTATTGAGCGTTTTCACAATTTTCAGCCAACTCCCTTAGCACTATCCTCCGTCATCAACCATTAACTGCAGAACACATCACATTAGACCAGTGGTTCCCAGCTCCAGATCCATCTTGTGGCATCTCTGTAGCACCCAAACAGAAACATTTATTATCTATTATCATATAATATCTCAATTTTTTCTTCTAAAAGAATCCATGTATCGTAACATATGTATGTGTTTTACACGTTAAATTAAAGTTTAATTTGTAGGAAGAATGAAGATTGACCTTGATTGTTTAATCCACAAAATCAACCAAAAATGACAAAAACTTAACACAATAATCAAGAAAATTAACAAAATTAATAAAATAATGCAGAAATGGATGAACCGATCTGGTTCCTGACTCTCCTAACCCAAAGTTTAAGGAAATGCAGCTCTAGGTAATTAAAACCATCTCAAATAAGAGTATCATAGTTACATTAAATATTATCTTGAGGTAAGGTGAGCTGTCGATAAAACACATTTTCCATATTAAGCTGTTAGAGCATCTTAACAAATACTTGCCTCATCCTGATACAATTCTTTTCAGCCACATGTTATATTTATGGAAACTATGCACCCCTTGGTCTCCAGTGGCTGCAAGATTCACCATGTTTATCAGCTAGTTAGCATCTGACATAGCATGTCTGATATTTAGTGCTATGCCATTTAACAAGAGCAGGTTTATTAAAACTGTTGTGAAAGTTTCAGATTTCCTCTGCAACTTGTATCACTTTATTCGCAGCCCGAGGGGTGAAACTAAAGCCACGTAAAAGCAGCTTCGATGTCACCGTTATCGTGCCTAGCGTTGTCAGCTAACCCTCTGTTTCTCTATATGTGTCACGCAAACAGCTGACATCGATGACATGAAGATCTGCTACGTGTTGTTGGACGGAAGCAACGCCACAAGTGATATCTTCTACTTCACGGTTGAAGATAATGGTAGGAGCCCTTTAATATTTCACACTTGTATGAAATGACACAGAGTGTGGCTTTTTATGGATGATTCATCTGCCCGAGGCTTTTCCCCAGACTTTATCTGCCTTTTAATGGCTTCTTCAAACCGAAACTTCCTGCTCTCTGTCAATCTCCAACGTGTTTGCATCACAAAGACTTAAGGCAGGTGGCCATGACTGACACCCAGTATAGAGCCGCCATCTCTTCTCGCCCCACTAGAAAGGGTCGCAGGTTTAAAGGCAGGGGTCAAAGGGGACTTAAGCCCAACACTGACTATGGTTCGGTAAAAGTGAAAGAGCTGAGGCTATGACATGCACTAAACTTTATTGTTAAGGAACAATAGGCTCCTTTTGCCTCAGGATACTTCTCCGAGCTTTCATCATGTGCTTAAAGTGACACTGAGAAACGTTTACAGATATGCATTATTCCCTAGTCTATTTGCCTTCGAGTGTGTAAACCACATAAGCATAATAATTAGGAGGTCAATTGAAAATGTATTTTTTAATTAGCTCTATTTCTTTGTTTATCATTTTCCTCCGACACTTGAATTTCAGACTATAATTTTTTTGTAGCTCTCAACGTTTCCGGACAATTCCATTTCATTTTTGTCATCCAAGCTGCAGTTTTAAAATGTCAACAGTATCTACATGTCGTATATAGACATATCATGTATAAATAGCTGTGTACTTGTTTATCCTGAACAATTCTCTTAAATGACACACGAAGATGAAGTTCTATGGCTTGTCTCCTCAGCCGAGGTACTTAAACATTATAAAAATAGTAAAAGGAACAGGTGGTCTTCACTACATCAGCACCAAAACACTTTGGAAATGTCAGGGAAAGTTAAGTCTGTAATTTGCCGGATGGTGGACCATGTCATGATAACACCATCATTGAGAAGCTATTAAGAAGGCAGGACTGGTATGTCTGTTTGTCTAATTACTGTCTTTTTGTAAGTAAAGTGAAGCCTCATATTAGCCTCTACTCGAAGCCTAGTAATTAACTCTTTCCTCAGACTCAAAGTGAAGTAGGTGATAATTTATTTTTTATGCGGGTCAGCATTGTTGTTCCGCAACACGGCACCAATGTGGCTAATGTTTTTTATGTACATTGTATAAAATGTCATTTGAATGGATGTTTATTTACATGAACAAAACACAAGGACTTTGATTGGCTCAGCAGTCTTTGTCTATTTGCTTCCCACTTTGCTTAAGCTCTGGACCAACCCAGCTGAACCAGGTGCAGCCACAGACTTAAAACAAGGCTAGAGGTCACACGGAAAGGCCACAAACTGAGCTGACGTCTCTTCACACCAAACCATGCGTGTCATGAATCACACACACAAATTAAAAGCATATATTAGAATATTACAGAAATGACACAGGTTAAAAACACATGCATGAACACAGAGGTACAAACAGATAAAAGAACTAATGTGAAGTGTTGAAGAGGTCACTCAAAGGGGAGGTGGCTGAACCCTGGATGTGCCGGTACATGCAGGTGGAGAGCATGTTATCTGCTTTAAAATCTCAGCAGTGCTTTTACATTCAAATAGTGTTTGTGTGAAAAGCAAATCCCTGGAGACACTGACTGATTGGTACCAATAACAAAAAGTACAACTCCATCCCCCAGTGTAATTTCCACTTCCTGCACTTGGAAAAGGTACATGAAGAAAAATAAGATTTGTGCCTAAACTGTCAAGTGACAAATTTAGTTTTGATGCACTTGGTTGAGACATTTATGTAAGTCAGATACTTTGATTTATCATCCACATACTGTTGCTGAAACAATATGTGTTCTTTCGGTACTAAGAATGCTTAATCAGATTTGATAGGCACATAAAACGTCAACCAATCATTCAAAACTTACTGTAATTATTGAAAACTAAAGAAATGACCTGGTTTTAATCATTATGACCACTTCAGACCTCTTTGGATAAGTAATTTCCATGTGTAGGACGGTTTTAGTGGGACCCCGAGTGAAAACTTACTCCTTAGATGCAGCTGCTCAAGGGTCTTAGCAGCCTTTAAAAGATACCTGCCACTACATGCACCGATGCTTCTTCTGGAGTGCGTTAAGAATATACACAAGTGCAGACATATACACATTATGTGGCTGTGAGTTGGCATATCCTCATGGGTTTTATGTACTTACAGTAAATGCTGCATGTATCTACTGTACAACATGCCTCTGTAAGTTTGTTTATACATCTCCGGGCTTGATACAGAGTTGTGTGTGTGTGGCCGGTCAGGCACAGCTGAAGTGTGAGTGTTGTAATTGTGTAATAAGTGTGTCTCGGCTGGAGGTCAGCAGTGGTGGGAGTTTTAGTGTAGGAATTCAGCAGCTAAATTCCTGACTCTCAGGTCTGAGAGTTTGCGTCGAGGTCTGGACACATCGCTGTCCTCTTCACGTCTGACTTTTTTCAGAAACATGGGACTCCTTCGCAAATCTGGCCCTGAAAGAAAAAGTAGAGAGTTTCATGTAGAGTAATGAAACGCATTTTGATACATTCGAGATTAAATCAAGAGAAGCGATTTATACCATGTAAACAAGCTTATCTGTGTGACCCTGATGATCTTGATTACTCACAAACACCTTTATCCCTGAAATAAATACACAGCGCTGTAGCGTGAGTGATAAAGGAATTGATAAATGGCCTGAACAGAAGCATTTGACCTGCAGGTTGTATTGTGGCATTTTAACTTGAAGTATCCTTAAAGAAAGCTATTTATTTATTTATTTATGTGAAATAAATGTATCTGACAAAGATTCAAACTAAATCTTTTTCTCAGTCCATTCTCCCCATGATGCTTCCTGACAGAAGTTCTTCTCTACACAGTGTGTTTTTAACATAAACTTTAGTTACTGCACTACTGACCTCAGACACACTAGAGTTCGTCTTGGGTTATTCTCTCACTTCACTGGGAATTTCTATGAGAAAAGCAATAATGTGTAAGTGACCAGGTCAGAAACTCCCTGCAGCCATTCACAGTGGATACCAAGGTAATAAATACTTGTTTTTACAAGTGGACACACCTCACATATATCCCTGTCCATCAGGACCCACGGTGTCAGTTACTGGCACATACAGTAGTTTCAGGCGTCTGTAACTTTTTGTTCATTTTTTTTTAGACTAAGGAATGTCTGGATTAATTTTTAATGATGATATTTAGTTTCATTCATAGTAGCATACTGTGCTGATAAAACTCTTCAGTACTTTTCTTAGGTGTTTATTTTTCTATATATTGTTAACTGAGTTAATTGGGCAAAAGTTCATAGTGAACAAATAAACAAACATGCTAGTGTAGCATTCTAGTACATTGCCAGCCTAATGCCAGACGTGGGTAGTACTCAAGTATATTTACTCCTTTACACGTACTTGAGTAGTTTTTTTTTTTTTTTCTTTTTTGATAAATGCACTTCAGGGAGTAGTTGTTTTTCAGAATATTTTCTACTCTCTGCTACATTTGGATAAAAAAAAAAAACTTCTACTCACTGGTGACTCAGTGAGAACGTGAAAAAGGTTGAAGTTGTAAAAATTAACAAAATAGTCAATTAAATTAAAAAAGGAACAAAATAGTCAAGTGAAATACTAAAATGAATAAACGAAGCAACAGATGAGCGAAACTGTACAGAAATAATCACATCAATGAACAGAAAGAACAAAAACGTAACAAAATAATTAAAATGCTTAAGTAAAATAAGCAAATGAAGGAAATAATTAAGATGTTGAACAAAAACATCCACAAAATACACAATAATATGAATAATCAAGTTAAGATAAGCAACAAACACATACAGTATAATCAAAAAAACTGGAAAACTAATCAATGTATGAGGTTGTAATGAATTCCATGATATGACGCTGCTAGAGCTTAGCATTAGGAAGGTGCTCACCCTGTCAGCCCTGAACAAACTTCATAGTGCTTGGAGTAGACGATAAAAATATGAAATTGCACAGCCTGGTTTCTCAAGTGGGGTGTGCACGGTTCATCGGCCGCACAGCTGGGTACAAACATCCATCCATCAGTCCATCTTCTACCGCTTATCCGTGGGGTCGGGTCGCGGGGGCAGCAGCCCAGACTTCCCTCTCCCCGCTCTTCTGGGGGGACCCCAAGGCAATCCCAGGCCGAGAGACATAGTCCCTCCAGCGTGTCCTGGGCCTCCCCCGGGGAATACAAACAGCTTGGCTTCATTTTGTTTCTTGAGTCGCACAAGTTTGTGTTTGACACCAGCCTCACCTGCCTCCCTTCACCTGGAAACTCCAAATAAGGCAAATCCACTCGTTTCAGGAGGAGGGCTCACCGCTTGTAAATTTGTGTTTTCATTCTGAAATAACTACAGATCATTTTGAACAATGATGGGTGCAAATCTAACCGAGGGGACCCGAAATTGAAATTAAATTGCTGCAAATGAGCATGACATGGGCATTTTTAATAATCTACTAACTGACAACTTCTAGATTGGAGGGTTTCCACGTTGGAGTCTCTGTTACCACGTGGAGCTAATTTTAGCAGCTGATATTAGACATTAAGTTTGTAGACAATTTTATAACATTTTCCTCTGTTTTGGTCAAAAATGTCTCTTGTTGAACATCTGTCCTTGCTTCTATCTCGGGATCTCAAACAAAGCATCTCACGGTCCAGGCTGAAATTGTCTATAGTCCAGTTCTGGACATCTAGCCTCTGGGTGATTTTTCTTCTTCACGAAACACTTTATAATTTTTTAGTACAAGCAAGTGTCAAGTTTCACTTTTGTACAAAATGATGAAGGAAGACAGAATCGAGTCCTTATAGTCAGACAAGCTGAATGTGTCACTGTGCTTTTTCAGTAGCAACAATATGGGTCTGCATCTCCGCAGAGGGATCAGACCTCGCTGGTTTGAGTGTCATGTGACCATTCTGAGTTCAGAGAGGAATGCACTTCCTTGGAGACTCCAGACTCCGAGTCCACAGACAGACCAGGGCCTGGAAGCGAAGTGGTATCCCGACTAGACAGGTGTGTACGTGAGAGGGAAGGCTCCAGAGGGATCCCCTTTCAAAGCTCGTCGTCACCCCATTCCCAGCTCTGCGGAAATCCAACCCAATCTCAGATAGCCTCATAACCTACAGACGTTCATTGGAGGTGCACATCCCCAGAGGATGAAGTGATACTGAGAAAGAAAAGCGAGTGCAAAAGTGCTGAGTTGTAGCTGGGTCAGTCGGTGCGTTTGCCTCAGTGCAGTTGGTGGTTGGTGCGGTGCAGGGGCTCGACTGACACCGACATGTTACAGCCTTACTTCCTAACAGTGTTTTGGGATCTTACATGTCACCCGTGTCAACAGTCACTGGGAGATTTACTGGTTAATGGTGCCATGGTCGGGGCCCCCTGTGACTGGAAGAAGCTGATGCCTCTCAGTCCCCCCCCCCATCACACCCAGCGCCTCCTTCCCCTCCCCCTCCACGGTATTAATATTCTTTTCCCTTAGTAAGTTTACCTTTTCACCTCTTCTTTTCACCTGTTTCTCCCTTTTTCTTCCCTCTGGGTTTTATCTTACTTCATTTTACGACACACCCCATTGTCATATGACCTTTCCTCATGATTTTCTCTCTGTTTTTCTTTTTGCCCTAATTCTTCAGCGTTGATTTATGGTGGTAGCAGGGCTTCAGGGTGTGGAGTTATGATGTATGGCTGCAGCAGTTATTCTTATCTGCGCTCACATGGCAAAGCTGTCGTTTCATCCAGTCAAGCTGTTATTGACTGGATTGGCTCTTTTCTTAATGCAAATATTATTTATGCTGCTTTGATTAATATCTGGACAATGTAAAATGAAACATACTCTTTGACAGTTTCATAATTATTTTCTTACATAAACCTCTTTTTCTTAGCTGGATGAAAAAAAATCTACAATTCCACATGCTTTATTATGTTATTAGATTTCTCCAAAGTGACACATGCATGGGTGTCATCGTGTGGCAGGAAAGAAGTGAAGAGGATGTGAACCTGTCAAAAGAAGATTTGCAGCATCCTGCAGCGACGGCTGTCCTGAAATCGTGATCTCGCGCTCCGTGATGTGTCGATTTACAGCACACGCTGCCGCGGTCCGGAAGGAATGATAAGTTATTTATACATGTAATCATGCAGCATTCCTAACATGAATGTTTTGGAACGAGGAGTGGAAGCTAAGTTTAGATTTCACTATTTCAAAAAAAAAAAAAAAAAAATCTTGTCATTCCTGTTCAACAGGCTGAAAACAAAGGTGAAAAGTTTAAGAATCTTAAACATTTATTTACATCAACGTTTGACACCTCCCTCATTAAACAGGCTTTAAATAATTTTCAGATATTTAAACACCGAGCATAGCTGAGAGCAAGGTCTCAGTATTTATATCAACAGGATGATTAATGGCGAAATGCAATAATGGTGATGCTTGTCATTTGATGAGGATATTCTTAGAAGGTTGCTCTTCCTTGCATCATGCTGTAAAACGTCAAAGCCTTTTCTCTCCAATGATATCTCCTGCCTGACCCACTATCCCTCTGCATCTATGTATGGAGCAGCATGGCTGTGTAAATATGAGCCCATGAAAAATGTGCTGAGGACGTCGGTTAGAACAGGGAAACTCCGAAGATGTTCAATCCTGCATGTGTTTTCACACTGCTTTGCCGGCAGATTATATGTTGTAGTTTAAACTTGAAAATAATAGCTTATTTGCTGAGTCATTTTATGGATTTTTGATGTCAGTATATTCTACACAAACACTCACTTGTGCCAGTAATGTGATTTGCAGAGTTCAGAAGCTTTTAATGAAGGCCTGGAAGGCACCTGTCAGAACTTTAAGTTTTAAAACGTTACCACACTTATCCATTTCATGTCTGTGTCAGTCATTAACATCAATCATATCTAGTGCTAATTTATTAAATAGCTGCTAACGGGAACATTTAGAAATATGCAGAGCCGATAAAACGTCCCGGTCGAAATGATGATGATTGCTGGTTTGTAAAGCTGATGGAAATGTGAGCTTTGTCAGGCTGCTACTGTGTGGATTAGGTTTGATTGCCATACTAATATAGTATACGAGTCATAAAGTTGTCATAAATTAGACCATTAATCATGACAGGGCAGCTGTATTTTCAGTTATTTTTCTCTTCCTCTATTTAAACCACTCTCATCCCTCTCTGAAATCTGTGTTTTAGTTGTTGCCCAGAGGGCAAACCCTGCTGGGGTGTCGGGCATCTCGATTATTTCTCGATATGTCGAGTTTCATGCCAGCTCCAGCGCTCAGTGTCTGACAGCATGTACAAAAGAAGTCAGAAAAAGGGAGACTCCCGTCTCTTACGCCGGGGTGGACAATGTGAGGCATGCCACGGAGGTAGATTTGGCCCACCCAGAACGTGGCCTGCTGTCCCCCTCAGTTGTTCCTCCCCTCGGCGAACAAAGCCGACACAGGGAAGAAGGGCAGCGTAGGAGGGGGGCGAGCGGAGTGCAGCTGTCAATGTGCTCCGCAAAACATGGGAGTTTGGCGGGAAGGAAGGTTCTGTGGGACAGACGGGGGGGGGGCACACTGATGGACAAAGACAGAGACAGGATTTGCTTTGATATCCTTGAACGGAAGTAAAAACCACGCCGCTGCTTTGACTTTGACTTGTGAGGGTAAAAAAAACCTATGAAGTGTTTTGAGAATAAGACATAACCTTTACGCATTAGAATATCGAAATCAACCCAGAATTTGGTATAAATAGTATTGAGTCATGATGAAACGTTCAAAGTTAGACAAATCTCTAGTCATACGACATCACGTCTCCGAGCGCAGAAACAGGGTGAACTGCACCCTTCGATCAATGTATTTTATATATTAATATTTAATGAAGTCATCATCATATGCAGCCAGTGTCTTCACCAAACCATTAAGCTAATATAGGAGTAGCGATGTTAATAGTATTATAAATAATTTGAGCTGGCATTTAACATTTCATTAGCTAGCATTACTTGTAGCTATTTCATTACAATCCAGGGCTCAAAGATTTTCCGGTGTTCAGTTTAAGTTGCTCGGAATATTCAAATCTCTTCCTGTCCTTTTTGGAAGAATGTGTTTTTTTTTCTCATTCAATTCTCATGCAAAAACTGCCAATTCTCCGTCCATCTTTGCTCCTAAAGGACAAAATATTAAGTTATGTTTTAAATTACCTTTTGACACCAGCTGTTTCTTACCATGTCCTTTCTGAATGATTATGCCACGCTGCATTTTTAGCCCTGAAATATTTCCAGGCTCATGATTTTTTTAACTATGTTACAGACCCAAAATTGAAGAGTGGCATTTGCATGTTTCCACTTGGCTGAAGCTTTTTGGGCTTGGGCCTGTTGTATGACATGGCATGTGTGACTGTCCATCCATCCATCCATCCATCCATTTTTCTACTTCTTAATCACATCACAAAATATGGCAGGAGTGCAACTTTATTATATTACTTTCTGTATAAATATGATTCCTGCCTGAGTTACATTAAATGCTGTATATCACAAATGATCACAAAACTGTCAGACGATATCTTTCGTTTTTCAGTGAAGACTCCCATCAGCAGGAATTACTTGCATTTAAAGTTATTTTATGTGCATATCAGGCTGCACAGTTTTGTAGTATATTTCATCACCTCAGTTTCACTTTCATTTATTCTTGAATGTTTGTAAATATAAGTAAATGTGCACCTTTAAATGCTGCATCATTAGCAGTTTCTTCAAAATCCATTTCTTGCGAATGCGCACTTGAAAAATCATTGCGATTGCTGTGTTCTCATTTCATTCATGAGATGTATTCTCTGTCTCGGTGCTTAAAATAATGCTGGAACCTTAAGCTGCCTGATGCCAAAACAGAGGCAGCTTTTTGTCTTGGCTGTGTTCATTTGATAATCCTTGATGATAGCCACGGTCTAAGCTTCTCCTCGTATCAGCTCCAAATAGGGCTGGATGCCAGGACACGCTTTCCCCTACTCAGAAACAATTTGATAATTGTAGTACGTCAAAGACTTTCTTTCTTCTGACTCTACATCAGACTGGAATGAGGAGTTTTCCAGTGTAGATGAGGATTTGATTCCCTGTCATTATAGTCATTAAAGACATGTGGAGCAGCGCAGACTGATGGAAAGTCTTATCAGTCAGACGTTTGGCCAAATACAGATGCACAGCTGTACAGTGTCTTCACAAAATGGAATCTAAATTGATCTTTTCATGCACGTACTGTATCAACACTTGAAGAATGCGAGGAGAGCAAAAACAGACGTGATACGTGTTTCCTGTATTTTTAGCCGTGACTGTTGGAAACCTGAGCACGGTTGAGGGTAGCTGTGCACGGTGGCCGCTGCTGCCCCATGTCTACTGTCGTTAACAGAGGTATGGGCTTCAGCATTCAGAACCATGTATCTGCAATTAACATTTACTCAGTTTAGTGAAAATAATGCTCCTGCGAGCGCAATGAACAGAATTGTCCTCTATGATTCGTATTGCGTTGTGTTGTGTTTACACCTACAACTACCAAAAGGCACTTTCTCATAATGGTCATTTGTTTCAGGGGCTCAAGTTGCCTGTGTTTAGTCACTGTCTTTATTCTTTATTTCTCCTTAGGCCTGTGCTGGGGTTGTAGAGAACCCGTATGCAACAAAGGAAGAGGGAAACAAATTATTCCTTTCATACAAACAAAATAAAAATACAGGTCTATGTGTTGCATTATGTAGTAAACAAAATGTGGTGAACAATCCAGAGCATGTTTGATATTCCCAATTGTCCAAAGTAGACACATTTTGTTTTGATGGCAGCTTTGCATTCTCTCATCAGATTCACAATGTAGTCAGGTTTCAGCCTTTATACCATCAGTTGTCTTGCACAGAGGATGTGCAGGTGCAGAGTCAATAGACCTATTTGTGCTACTACAACAACTGTGCAAATCCATATTATGGCAAGAGAAACTCAGTTAAGAGTTAAGAGTGTGTCAGACGAGGTCAGTCAAGCCAAAAAATCTCAAGAACTCTGAATATGTCTCCAAGTGCAGTTGCTAAAGTCTTCAAATGCTATGATGAAACTGGCGCTCATGGGGACACTTCTAATTCTAATAAACTTATCCTCTGCAGCAGAGGTAGCTCGCGGTCTTCCTTTCCTGGTGGTCCTCATGAGTGTGTTGCATTGTTTGCAAATAGGAGGCATAGAGGTTTAATTGTTCTGTAATGTATTTTACACTTTTGAATGGACAATGCTGGAGATTGGAAAAACTGCCCGGTTTCCACTCCAGTCCTCCATCGTCACAGTTTGCAGATAATTAATGGCAGTAGGGGTATGTCAGCCTTGTCATTAGTCCGGAAAATACACTTGTTGCTCTCACTTCCATCTGAACATTATCTTCTTTGTCTTGGTGAATATAGTTCGTCCTTGTTGTGACTCTGCTTGGTTTGGCTTCAGTGTTGACATGTGGGTTGGAGGAAGTGGCCCCTGTCCCATCTTGAACGCCCACACTCAGCCCCCCCAGTGTTTTCATTCTCCTCATTCACAGAGCATAAAAACAGCAGCCATTTTCCATGTGAAGACCAAGCTGTGTTTCCTGCTGGTGTGCTGTGAAGACAAGCAGAAGTGATTTAGTATTCCTCTCTTTGTTTTGCTTTTTCATCTCCGGGTCACTTTTATGCCACTACTTTTACCCTCTGAGTGCTTCACGTTGTTAAATCATGACTTTAAAATGGTCTCACTGTTTACACTGTTAAATCTTTCTTTATATAACTGACCCAATGAAGAACCCTCACTCCTTTAAGCATCATAAGGTCATCAGGTTGTCAGTTTGTAAGCAGTCATGCAAAGACTAAAGAGCCACAAGCCTCTCTAACCTTCCTGATCCAAGAAATCCACAGTCTGACCCATTTTACATCAGAAGTCCCAGAACTCTCCCTGAACAATGAGACGTTCAGCTGTTTGGCCACAAAAAGGATTCAGCTTATAGCACATCGCGACATCTTAAATATCTCCGAAGGAGCCAGCATCGAGCCAGTGAACCTAACCGAGCTGACGGCCGTCGTTTGAGGGATTACATGAGTCATGAGATAGTATGGATTAAGACTTATGGATGTGGATCAGTGGCAGGTGACTCAGAGCTTTTCGATGGTTCATGTTGAGTGCTTTGATGAGATGTGTGCAGTTTCTCTCACAGATAATAAGACCTTTTCACGGACGTTTTGGCTCGTCTCAGCAGGAAAAAGACAAGCTATCCTAATGACATTAATGACAGATCAGCTCCTTTCATGTCCCACAAAGTCGTACCACTGAGCCAGCAGGCACAAACCAAAACCCTACTTTCTGTCATAACCAGTCACAAGCTCAAAATTTGTACATAATATGCCATAATACACTGCAATTTTTATCCTGTGAAAATATAAAGAATTGCATAGCTTCAGGTCAGGGGGTCTTCCTTGGTAGTCTTCCTCTGAGGTCACTGATTGAAGGACTGTCATGTCTTTTGGTCCTTTTTATCTAAAAAACTGATGTTTTCTTTTTTTGTTGTGATGGATGTTTGCTGGAGTTCATCACGGTAGAGTTTTACTGACAAACGACCTAAGAAAAGTTCATGAACAACACTGACAACAAGAGGCAAAGGGGCCACTTTTATTACCACAGGAAAACTTCTAAAATGTTCTATGACCCCCTATTTACCGAATTTCCATCACCTTCTATCCTCATGCAACAGAAATCCCCATCTTTGCAATGCACTTTCCTTCTCTAGGTTAGATATTTTTCACCCCCAACTCATTTATTGTGGCTATAAATCTATCAGATTGGATTTTATTTGCTATATAGTCAGGAGGGGTCGTTCCCTGCGGTCTCAGCGTACATTACGTTACAAGTTTGGTACGTTTTCGAGGTGCTTATGGATCCGTCCTCAACATAGAAAACGGTGCAGTGCCACCGGAAACTGTGGGGAGCAATAGCAGAAGAAAAAAAACATAATGCAACATAAACACCGAAAGAGTAACAGAAATGGCTCAACATTTTGAGGAGAGGCTGTGCCATAGACTGTATATATGAGCGCCATCTTGGAGCCAAAAACAGGATGCAGCGGAGCGTAGGGAAGGTTAACTAACTGCTCGCCTGAGGACGCGCTAAAACTTCACCAAGCAGTGTTAAACGTAGTCATATTACAGTATTGTTAGTGTAAACACTCACCCACAATTGCAGTTGAGTGTATCTCAGGCAAAACTATGTCAATACTGAATAAACAGTAGATACGAAGGTCCAACTCCACCGGCGACACTAGTTACCACAGCAACATGTAATCAAACCCCAGCGTGGCAGTGATATGATGGATTATTTGCTGCGATATCTTAATAATGGACCAAAAAGTTAAAGATGGACCAGATCACTTATTAGAGGGAACAAATAAAATGTTTGAGAGCATAATGACTCATGACAAAAAAAATTTCATTTAGTATTTTCAGACAGAATCCAATATAACTCTGCACTAGAGGACAGTCTGAACTCCACACTGCCCCCTAGTGGGTGTATTGTGTATATCCACACCAATGTAAAGTACACATAGGAGTATAAATGCCAGCGACCTTTGACAACGTTTGATACACAACACACTTGTGTAGAGAATAAATGGACCTTTACTATGTCTCCCGTGTGTGTGTTTCTTCATCCTACATGTGTTTTTTAAATGCTGCTTTTTTGCACATGCCCAATGTTTTCTATTTGTTCATGGTTGTGAGTCACATACTAACTATACCACACAAGCCACGTATCTGTTTCTCCCTCACTTATACAGGGAATTTGGCAACACATAATAGTAAAGGTTACATACTTTTCTTTGTCACTTATACTGAAAACAAGGCAAAAGCAAAGAGTTACATACTTGGTATAGCAGTGCTACAAACCAAAGTTTATTACTTGTTCATGTATTTGTAATTAATGTACTCATTTCTTATTACATACCATGGATTTCTCAAACAGCATTAATAGGTTTAAGATTAAAAAGAGAACAAGGGAGTATTGCTGTTTTATTCCACGTTGATGCCCCTTAAACTTATTTCTTGGAAGATCGTGATCGTAGAAAGGTGTTGATAGATCTAGTTCAGGTTATTTTTCCGGGCCACTTTATTTTAAAAAGCACTGAAAATAGATTTAAATCTGAACTCATGAGAAACTGAAAGCGAACGAGAATAAGTGCTAGCACAAAATTAGTCTTCTCTTCTGGAGGCCCGGTGATGTGAGGTCCAGCGAAGTCCAGGTATTAAGTTATCATGTTACCCACCAAAATTAAAATCCCCTTTTGATTCTTTTTATCCTGGAGCTCTGAGCAGTCGGTATGCCTCAGCAGCTCTTAACAGGAATAAAACAGATTGTTTCCTTTGTGTACTACACTGTGAAGGGAACCTGAATAAAGTGCCTTTTCCTCTTTCTCGCTCTTCAGGCGGAAACAAACTGAAGCCTCAGCCATTCCGGCTCAACTGGGCGTGGATCTCTTTGGAGAGGGAATACTACTTAGTGGATGAGGACGCCAAATTTATGGAGGTGACGCTCAAACGTAGAGGCTACCTGGGGGAAACATCCTTTGTCAGTAAGTGCGGATGGATATATTTTTGTTACATTTTGGATTTGATTCATGGATCAAATTCAGAAGAGAGTAGTATTCAAGAACATCTACTAAATGTACTTATGGTTTTGCAGAATACTCATATTCATTTGCATCCGGAGTCACTTCCATGATATGTGCTGCTTTATTACCAAAACAACAGCGCATCAAAATTAGCAATATTACAAACAAAACTGAACAACAGCAACAAAAATAGTAAACAAAGTAATCGGGTCAATGAACAACAAAATGATCAAAATACACAACAAACAAAGACACAAAGATACAAAGGATACAAGAATTGACAAAATGATCTACTACCCAAGTACGTAAAGTAAATGTACTCGAGTATTACCCACCTCTGGTTCTGGACATGTCAGTTTATTAGTGATAATAATTGTATAGTTTACACTGTAATTACCTGTAGGATAAATAATCTATTAGACTATGATCAATTACACGTAAAGAAGTTTTTATAACAGGTTCAAGTATTTTAGTCCTTATTATAAAGTAACAGTGCTTTTCCTTGCCCATCACTGATTGAATTATTCTTTTGTTTTGAAGGTGCTGTGTGTCTACTTTCCAATACAAATATCACAGATGCAGTTGTTGTCTGCATCACAAATAGATTTATATGAAAGATGATGACACGGGACAACATGCCCTTATTAACACAGATTTACTGTCTGTGTAACTACTGCCTCCCTCTGCATTCTCTCATTACCGTGTCACGTTAAAGGCCACTGGAGCCAAGAAACATTAACGTACGTCGCTCGTTTAAAGTCCACGTGGATTCCTTTGGAAACGTGCGATGCCTCCAGTTTACTGCCGTGATCATGCTGACGGTGACAGCGTGGTCGCGTCCTACGTAAATGATGCAGAGCCTTTGTTTTCTCATTTGGCTGCTGCTTCATTTTCTGTCTCGCTGTTAAAGGCTTCTGATTAAAAGCACACATAACCTTTACCAGGAAAGGTCACAAGGAAATGTCAACCTGCTGCTCTTTTTGGCTGCATAGAACAGATTAAACTCTCTTGTCAGAGGTGGGTAGTACTCAAGTATATTTACTCCTTTACATATACTTGAGAGGTTTTTTCAAATAAAACG
>JAQQAE010001852.1:0-23957 GCA_029823295.1 Pseudamia nigra
GTACCCTGCCTTCGCTCAAGTCAGCTGGGATAGGCTCCAGCACCCCCCCCGACCCTCACGAGGATTAAGGGGTAGAAGATGGATGGATGGATGGATCTTATTAATCCCAGGGTCACTGCAGATTAATTTCAATTAATCAAGATTAATACCCATTTGTTATTACGGTAATCTAAATTAATCACAGGGTCACTGGATTCATTTCGATTAATCACAATCGCAAAAACACTTATGATAGGTGATATAGACACTCGTCTAAAATTACATATTTTACATTAAAATGTATCTTTTATGTAAAATAAGTGGCATACTGTATGTATATTTTTTTCTCATTTAAACTTGTGTAACTAAATTACTAATTACACCTGCTTCGTAGAACTTAACACGACCTCTAATGTTCTGCTGAGATGTTTTTGCTTTTTTACACTTGGTTCACTGCCTTCACCAGCAACTAATGTAATTTGTTTCAAAGTGTGTAAAGACCTGCACTGTACATTTAAATTGACTTAGAAGCAGTAAATACTAAAGAAGTTGGCAGTGACGTGGGTCAAAGGTAACATAAGGTTTCATCACATTTTCCTTGATATACGAATTATTATGCTGTAATTGCGTTTAAATTTTTAGTCTAATTAATCATGCAAATGAATCAATACATTAACTTTGACAGCCCTAATTATAATGCAACAGACTTTGGAATGCCTGTAATGAAGGAAGGGAAATTAAATTATTAGCTTTTTCTCATGAATAAACTCAACTTGGTCATATCATTTTGCAGACCAGGATTAATTTCCATCTACCTGCATGACAATAGCTCGATGAATCTGAATTATGTCATATTTCCGTCACCATTTCCAAATGATTTTTGTACCATTTTCTTCTGCTAAGATTTAATAGTGACTATTTTTGTTCTCGATGTGCTTCTCTCTGAATATTCAACCAACAGTATTTCAATGAGCATCAACCGACATCTGCGTACATCATTTTTTAAATCTTGCAATTCTTTGCATAAAACAAAGATATGGTGTATGTTGTCCATAGAAATACTGCTTAATTTGATTGCTGGTCCCTGCCATTGTCAATAACAAGCTTTGTATATGTCAATTCTGTCCTGTGCTGCATTTATAAGTCTAAAAAGGACTTAAGATAACTACTACTTGTATGTCCAAAAGTTTACTGATGACAAATACCATGTCTTCATAAAGTTTACATTATACATGTATTATTATTAAACTATTATTAGGCCATAAAAAAACTGACAAAAGGAACAGAAATTGACAGTTAAATAGTCAGACTTATTGGTATGAAACTAATCATCAACTAACCTGCGGTACATCTTCCTCTTGAGTAACACTGATAAAGTTTTCAAACATGGCCACCATCGAGGGAGCAGCAATCACATGACAGTTCACCAGATCAGACAGGAAACGCACCTGCAAAAAAAAAAGAAGGCATGATTTCATAGGACAGAAGAAAATAGGATATGATTTTAAAGCAGTATTTCAGGGGCTTATGAGGAACGTACCAAGTAGACAGCTTCATTGTACAAGTTGTTTTTTAGCGTCTCCTTGAGTTGTCGGATCATGGCTTCCACAAACTCGCCTCCAAAATTGTAGTTCCTGGCATTGAGGAGGCCAACTAAAGTTGTGTAAACAGTAAGTTTCTCAGGTAGGAGACGAGCACTGTTGACAAAAATCAATTTGGTGAGAACTACAGTAAAAAGTATTGATCACTTCAACAGAAGAAGGTTAGTATTTACTTACACAGCACATAAAATCCGCAGAATTTTATTTTTATAGTTTGGGAGGTCTGCCTCTAAGACTCCTGCAAGGCCCTCCAGGTTGCTTTCGAGGGATGATGTGCTCTGTACAAAAATATGAGAAATCATAGCATCAGTAACACTTCAAACAAGAAAGTCATGAATCAGCAAGTCCCCGCTGAAGGGCTTTATATTTTACAAAAAATGTACATCAAAGAAAAATTCACAAATTCACTTTTAGACCTCAGTGATCTTCAAGGTCAGGATTAGGATCGGGTCACGTGGTATACTGGAGGTTGTCCCTGGGCATGTAATAGATGCATATAAAAATTCAGAGCCCTAGCTCTAAAGGCTAGGTCTGTAGAGCCCAAAATGTGTTTGGGTCACCCAATGACCCTGTGACCAAATTAAATATGCAAATTAGATCAGGGTTACCATGGTACCCCTTCTCCCCAAGAGATGTAACCAGAGGTAAAGTTTGTTCACTCTGGGCCTCGGGGTTGGGAAGATATAAGCAGAAATGTCAGGATGGATGGAAGTACAGACAGAAGTACGGTGACTGTTTCTATATCCCTTCGGGGCCTAGTGCCTTGGCGGGATAATAAAAAGTATCAGTGATAGAATATTTGAGGGAGTCCATGCCCCTTGAAATAAAATAAAGTACAAGCTGAAAATAAAATCATGTAAAGATAAATCACTCTTTTGCCTAAAATTGCCTGATCAGACTTACAGAGTTTCTTGAGTTAAATTATATAGATTCCACTCAAACCCTGCAGACTTCAGTGCAAGTCATGTACGTCCAGCATTTAGTTTTTTTATATCGTCACCTTCTCTCCAACTCGACATATCAGCGACTCCAATCGGTCTTCAATCTCAATGGGCTCTGATGTTCGCCTCCTTTTATGGGCTTGACCCCCTACAAGAGCAACAACAGTTACAGTATGAGAATAATGAGCAGAAACAAATGACTAAATAACTACTTAATGTTTGTGTAAGACAGTATGAGAATAATGAGCAGAAACAAATGACTAAATAACTACTTAATGTTTGTGTAAGACAGTATAAATCAAAGTACAGTATCATGTTTCAAATCATTATTTTTTCACAATATGATTGGATTTGAATGATTTTTGGTCCAAAGTTAAATTTATAGCAATGTGATGGCTTTTATGGTTTGAATTTATTTTCTGATTAAGTAAAACAGCAAAAGACTAAAACATTGGGGTTTACTTTGACAATGTAAACAGTGTGAACCTCTGCACACAAAAATATGCAAACCTTTCCACAATTATAAGCACTGATTGACAAATTGAAAAATTATACATCAAGACAATCTAAATTTTACCACAATTAAGCCCATATGGTGAACAAAACCACATATGATATGTGGGCAATTCAAGTCAAGTCAAAAAACCAAAATGTAATGTTCCATAAAACACAAAAATTTTGAGAAGGTTATGTCTGCTTGATTTCAATGATACCAATGTATAGTAGTTGTGTTTATTTTATTCCTATTTTTTTTTATAATAATTGCGCTATACAAATAAAATTGAACTGAAATGAATTCAAATGTTCCTGAATCAAGAACTTAATTTCAGCTATCTGCAACTGTATAATTTTGCAGCACAATAATGAAATTACAATTGTGACTTAACTGTGCAGCCTTAATGATAAACAAAAAAGACATATTTTATATTATACATAATTATATTATTTTACCTCCCAGTCCTACGCTAACATACAATATGAGTAACATGTTTGAACATAGGTGTTTCTACGTCCTCATGGAGTCATGAACAGAGCAGAGGGGGAGGATCGATTCTCGGCTGATTGATTTCTTTCCATCTGTCTTGTCAGTCAATCATTCATTAAGGTCGTGATAGAGACGTCATGTTTACTCAAAGGGTTGTGTGGTAGAGTGGACTTTCTCTTTCAAGGCTAATTTAAATTGGATTTTATTCAGTCCGTATCAAATAAATGCTCGTTGGCTGAAAATATGCTTGAATGAAATTAATACTAGTGGCAGGTCTGAACGTTTCACCGATGTCACAGCCCCCATAATAACTACACTGGTAGCAGCCGCTAACTGCAGTCAGGTTAATGAACGCATCTCATCGTGGTTACGCTAGACTATAACTGTTTGTGTGCACGTCGTTGAAAGGAACCCAGAGAATTGATAAAATTGTAAAATACGTCCACGCACTAATCAGACCATGCGTGGAGACGCACCAAGCCAAAAATGAACGTGACCAAAAACACGCTAGTTAGCCGCAGCTCGTTAGCTTAGCATGACGATTTACACATGCAGCGTTAACTTACCATCACCATCGTCACTGTGTCGCCTCCTGGACATATTTAACTGGTGTGGAAATAGAGTAGCTCGGGAAAAAAGAGACGGAAACAAAATCTGAAGTTAACTTAATAGGCTTTCGAACCATTCAGAGTAGCCGCTACGCGCTACTAATGGAGAAAAATAATAGCGGTCAGATTCAAGCGATGCACATCCGGGATCAAACGGAAAGTGCAACAAAGTTTATCGTCCTACTCCCCCCACCTTTTTATTTCCCGTTGATGGTGGCTGTTTGCTGTTGGCTGCATGTTTCCCGGTGTCTGGGAGTGTAAAACATTTTTCTTTATCCCTGATCATTACCGAATATTTAGGTAGAATAGTCTAGCATTTAGTTATTCTGTTTGGATAATTTGGAAGCACTACTCTTATGTGTAGCAGCTAACTAAAACAGATCTCTGCTCTTGTTAAACTTAACTAAGGCTACGTCCTGTAACTGAGTCCTGCTAAAACAAACAAGCTATAGTTATAGATAATATTTAAAACCAATGAACAATATGACGTCAGACGACGCGCCTTGCACAGAGTTCATGAATTTGGAGCTTGATACTAACACGTCAAATAGATTAAAACAAGAGAAACATCTTTCTGCCTCCCTCCGAAAATACTACAGCTTATGCAGAAGGAAGGTGAGTACAAACAAAAACAGTAGTTTGTACTGAATTTTGCATGGTCGCATTGTAACACATTTACCACAAGGCTCGAATAATGACAACAAGTTAGCATTGTGAAATTGTTAAAGGTACATGATAGATGGAAATGTGTAAGAATCATTTGACACCAAAACTAACAAGAAAATGTGTGATCTCTGAAGAGATCATGTGGGACTGCTGACTGACAAGAACTGAACTTGCTGAAAATGTTCAAGAGGGCATCCGGGGATTGAATGTACAGTACATCAAAGTCACAAACATTTTGTTTGAGTTCTCCATTTATTTCCTATGGGGAAAAAAAATCTATCAAAAAATCTTAAATCATTTAAAAACTGCACAAGACAGATTTATGACAATTGACGTTTTGGTGTTTGAATGGTGTGAATCGGGCAAAAACTTGGGGAGGAGAGGCGGTCCAAAAAGGGGGCAGAATAATAATAAATAAATAATAGAGAGTAATAAAGAGTGAGAAGAACATTAATTAGCACATTCAGATCCTGACCTTTCATACATGCATACAGATACGTCATCCCTTCAGATACCAGTCCGTTATGTTAAAAACGCCCAAGAGAAGGAGTGATGATGGGATAGAGAACTGACAACATTGTAGATAGTAATGGACATGCATCAGCTAACACAACTAGAGGGATTGAATTAGACAATCTGATAATGTATTTTGTGATAGCCTCTCATAACTCATGATAATATGCTCTGTTGAATTGCCTGTTGTGAGAGGGAGGCATACAGCTATACAAGTATTTTTACACATACAGATGCTTGTAAAGCATCTGTATGTGTATATGCACCTCAGGGATGGTTAAAGAGAGATCAGTATTTAATGGATATACTGTTGGCGCATGATAAAAAGACTTGTGTGAGGATGTGGGTGTCACAGGAGAGCTTAATTTTAAAGGCATTGTTATGGACATATCCAAATTGATAACTGTCACTAATAGATGAAAATTGGTAAACGATGTAACACCCCTTCTCAAATGTCAGTGATGCATTTTTTATGCTGGTAAGCAATGATCACAGTTTAAATAGGGAACTCCAATAAATCTGTGCAGTTTCTGGCGCTCCACAGTATTCTTAGTTACTAAAGCATAGAAAAATTTCATTTGAAGCAACTATTCATTGGTTTTCTCTTCCTCAGTCATTTGCTTCATTTGTGGCATCCAAGAAGAAGGGCAGTCAAAAAGAAGGGCATACATCTTGGTGCTGCTGTGGCCAGACCTTTGACGAACACTCTGCTATTCACAAACATGTGGCCAGGACTCACGATATTGAAATACAGCAGTTTGCGCAGTCTAACTATGAGAGTTTATTAAAGCAGTTGGAAGAAGAAGTGGAAATACAACAGGCGAATGAACACACATCTGATCCAGTGGACATTTCTTTGTGGATGCCCAACACCAGTCATGTTTCTGAGGAGAAACTTGAAAAGTATGAATCAAGATTTGATCAATATTACTTCATAAAGTGAAAATTCAACCTGAAGTGTGCTTTATTTGGTATCTAAAACATTGATGAGTTCAGTTCTAAAATAAATGGTTTCTCCATCTGCTTATGTCAGGGGTCCTGGTAAGGTTCTTCTTTATTACTGCTACAGTCAAGTGCAAAATCCACATGCCATCTGCACTTGGCAGAAAACACTGTGTGAGAAGCTCCACCTCACTGGCAAGGTGAATGAATGCACCTAAGATATATACACTATGATACTAGAATTTATAATGGTGAAGAAGAAAAGCTCACTGTTAATTAATGCAATGCCATGATTCTGTGGTCTTTAGGTGAGGGTGGCTACTGAAGGCATCAATGGAACAGTTGGTGGAACAAAACTGGCCACTGACATCTATATTGATGCAATGTGTTTACATCCCCTCTTCAAGATGGATAAAGAAGATTTTAAGGTCAGAACTGGTTTAAACTTACACCATCTATTATTTGCATGTCTTAGTTTATTTGCATCTCAGTTTGCCATGACAAAAAAAAATCTGAAAGCTGTTATTAAATTCTTGAAATCTTGTAGAATCCTGAAATTGTACTCCAGATATTGGCAAGTTTACCAATCATGCATGCTTGTTGGACTGAAGTGAAATTTATACTTTATATCCAAAAAACCCTAAGGAGAATTGGCCATATGCATTTACAGAAATAATTGTTGCTGGAATCAATTACAAATTTCTAAAATGTGGTTAATTAAAAAAAAATTACCACCCCTAGTTTTCACTTTCTTGCCATCAAATACAGTATACCATTTGTTTAATATTAACATAGTGCGATTTTTAGAATTTTTTTTGGTCCTAAATAAAAGGGAACTTAAAAAACAACAACATTTTAACTGTAAAATAAACCCAGTGTGTGTATTTTAATTTCCTTGAAACTTGAGACTTTTCATTTACAGTAATACTACATTAAGTGGTTTTATATCACAGTTTAGTATTTTTGCCCATTTGTTGACTTCATGATTTTCAGTTTAGAAAATATTAATCTAGGCACATAGATTATGTAAGAATATAGTGTAACATGTCAACTTATATCTTTTATAGGTCACACAAACTTAATAAAAGTTTTTAACACATTGCTTCAGTTAAATCCATGACATGAACTGGTCGATCCAAGGGGCCATTGGTCTGCAATGGTCCATATGTCTGAAATTATGTGTGTAATATACAGTATAATGACAAAGAACTATTATTAAACTTTGTTTGGTTCACTGTTTTTTTTTTGTTTTGTTTTTTGGCAAAGACAAGTGATGGAGGTGCAGAGTGTTTTCCAGACCTTAGAGTCGGGGTCTACAAGGAAATCGTCCCCATGGGAGTGGATCCTAGTGTGGTCTCGTATCGACTGGCAGGTGCAGATGTGTACTGATGTTTATGTACATTACAGCTCATACTGCTTTGTTGTTTACTTTATAACTGTACATTATCTATTTGGTGACGTGTTTCATACTGAATCTCTTTGGGCTCTCAGGAACTCACTTGGAGCCTGAGGAGTTTCACAAAGAAGTGGAGGCTCTTTTGGCTAAAGGAGACTCATGCAATGACACCATCCTTCTTGACTGTCGTAACTTTTACGAAAGTAAAATTGTAAGTAATTTACAGTATGCTGTCTATGAATTCTTAAATAGTCTTTGACTGTCAACAGTACTGTTGTTTATTTTAAGGCCAAACCTTGTGTAAAACAGCTAACATAAATATATTTTTTTTATTTAGCAAGGCAAAACTTGCATTGAACATTGATGGTGCTTTATAAACTTTCCTTGTGTAAATAATTTGCTGCACAATAATTTGTTACACTACTAGAGCTATGTTGAACTGTTTTGTAACTGTTTATGTTCTAGTAAAAATAATAACTAACGCCTCCAGGAGTTTTCAACAGGCTAGATTCATCCAGGCTGTGATTTTTTTTTTCAATCTTTCAGGGCCAGTTTACTCAGTGTCTGGCTCCAAATATCCGCAAGTTCAGCTACTTCCCGGACTACGTTGACCAAAACCTTGAACTCTTCAGAGACAAGAAGGTTCTCATGTATTGTACCGGGGGGATCCGCTGTGAACGTGGCTCTGCGTACCTCCGGTCAAAGGTGAATTAGTGAATTTTCCAGTTACCAGAATATTTCATGCACTTGTTCAGACATCTTCTGTGAGTTTGTTTATTGTCCACAAAAGGGAACTGTTTAGTCCTGATCTATCTCTATCCATCTAATAAATGTCATGGACTTTATACTCCAGGATGTGTGTAAAGAAGTTTACCAGCTGAAAGGTGGAATTCACAAATACCTGGAGCGTTTCCCAGAGGGATTCTACCGAGGGAAACTGTTCGTGTTTGATGGGCGCTACACTATCTCCTCCAATGACGACGTCATCTCAGGTGAGTTTGTAGTCTGTGTTTTGAATTGATTGCCATCTAAGTTGTTCAATTTTGTATGAATTCATCATGGACAATAGAAACAGTAGAAAGTAATGACATCATCAGTCTAAATAAAATCAGATTTATTTCAGACATGATTGATGATATGATTCCTCATTCTGTCATGATTCCCTTAACATATTTTATACACTTTTAAATGGCAGTTGAAAGGTGGCCAAGGAACACCTTTACATTGTCATCGACAGTAGACAGCTTGGAGTGAGTTTTTTTCCCCTCACCAAGAGGTTTTGTTTTTGTCTGCGTGAGTTTATTTACTTGTTTACAACATACCTCGAAAACTGACCTACCTCAAACCGATTTGTATTAAATTTTCAGGATACCGTAAGTCAGAAATGGCAAGAAGACCAATCTGTTAGATTCTGGGAGTCATCAGGATCATTGCCTTGATCCAGAAGATTTTTAAAGGATTCTTCACCATTGTGTGATAAGGCCAAATTCAGCATTTGTCCTTGTAACGCCACAAATAACACCCAGAAAATTTAGCCAAACAACAGGGAAACACCATAATAGGTTCTATCAAACCACAACGTTTGATCTAGATATGGGCAGTATTCTGGATAGAGTGATCCAGAATGCTTGTACTTGCAGGGGTTGAGGAAAAATAGCTACTGTAAGATAGCAAATAAATAACAAACACCTTTTCAAATCTTGTGAAGCAGAAATATCTGTTTTATTGCCAACACTCCGTACATTTTATAATACCTACAAATCTGTTTTTATCTACATTTTATTCAGTACTTTACAAAACCGATAAATGTGTGTCCAGTATTTGTTTGACATCACTGATAAACATCACTAGTTTTGAAATCTGTCACCAAACAATATTTTAAAACATTAATAAATACTGTACCTCATTTTAACACCAGTTAAAAAATAACATTTTGAGTTAGGCCATTGAGTTAAATTTCCTCCGTCTCTGTTCAGACTGTAGGTACTGCAGTGCTCGCTGGGACCAGTATGAGCTCTGCTCTACTCGATTCTGCTGCCAGCTGGTTCTGTCCTGTCCAAGATGTAGAAAGGACGGACTCACTGCCTGCTGTCCCATCTGTCAAACCAAAGGTCAGACTGACAGCGAGGGGTCAACCACAGCTCCACATCATAAAGAAGAGTGTGAGTGCACTGACCGACGTCCCAGAATCCCACAGGACGTGTAACAGGTTCATGGTTGGGCATCGCTGTTTGCAGACAGTGCTTCATATTCATTGATATTAATCAGAATTGCAATGAATGAACTGTGTGTGGTATATTTTTTTAAGATGTCAAAAATATGACAAAGTATGAAATGGCTTTAAATTAAAGACAGGCAGCCATTTATCAGATATAACATGAGAACAAACATTCAAGTTTATTGAAATAGTATATATCTGCTTCACCCATGGATTTTGTGACAGAATTTTTGTGGAAATCAAGAACCACATTACAAACTCAAATATCAATTCACATGAGCTTCAGAGAAATAAAGACTTTTAAATTCAAAACTGAGTCATTTTCATGTTTTCACAATATTTTTGAAGATAAAAAGCACACTGATAATGTAATGTGTTTAATGTTTTGTGTGAAGACTTAATTTTCCCTTGAAGGTTGACGAAAAAAAAACACTCATTTGACAACTTTTTCCCCACATCTAGACAATTTTCACATCAAAAGTTACTATACTTACTAGAATAAATAATAATGACTGGACATTCACTACAATTGAGCACATTTTGATCATATATCCCAGCTCTGTTTACACTACACTGGCTCAGAGTCATGTCTAAATTCTTACCAATTAGAGTTTGTGTAAATCGTAAAAATATGAGATACAGTAGACCGTGTGCTGTATATACCAGTGTAAAGAAAAATTTAACTGATACATAATTACAGAACAAAGCCGCGAGGGGGAGTGATGGGAGCCTGTGCTCGGTTAAGATTCTCAACATCCCACTGGAAGCTTCAGCTCACAGCTGAGCGACCTGCCTAGTGGCTCGGGCTGCCCGGGTCGGCACACACCAACTCACACATACTTCTGAGGTATATCAGGTTTTGGTACAGGGACACTCATGTGTATTTATCAAGGCGTGTATCTGTGGGCATAAGGACCGGAGGAGTGAGCGATGTCTGCGCCGGGTTTCACAAACCTCAACAGTTCCGTCAGCCACAGCAATAACTCAACGCCGAACGGTGGAGCTGCTCCCCCGTATCAGAATGGTGAGCAGGCCGGATGAGGCGATTAGCCTGCTGCTGGCTAACGCTAGCATGCTAACCATCCTTTTTGATGCCTAATACTGTGTCAGTCGCTAAGGTTCTATTATTTTGTATGAATGCAACTTGGCTTTGATTATAGTTATTATATTAAAGTTGATATATGACGACGTGTGAATTCGTGTGTAAAGTGAGGGCTTTAGCTAACACTGCTAGCTAACTTAATAACTATTAAAGCCATGGATTGAGCCGAGTTAACGCTAACGTTAGCTGCTAACAGTAGCTATTAAGTGTTAGAAAGGTGGTAGCAGTGTGTCAAATGGCGCATATGTGTTGTATTGATATATTTATTCCAGCCTATATTTAATATTTCACAACCAGTGTTTGTTAATGCCTGCTGCTCTGCTGTCAGGGATGCTAACTGAGTGAGCTGGTGATGAGGCTTGTTGGATGCTAATGAAAACCTCTTAGAGTTATGCCGTCAGTTTGAGTAATCTGTTGGATTGAATATTGGATAAAGGCAAGGGAGTTTTCACTTTTATGGCATATTTCACACCCAAAGCTAATACATATGCTTTATACAACGCACGGCCAAAAGTAATGCAGGAAACAAATGTTTGGAAAAACAAGCAAAAGTACACAGTATGCCAATTAAAGCAATGAAGCAGTCAGTAACACACAGAATAAAAACAAAAATAATTAAGCATTAACCTGCATTTGATTAAAAAGGGAATTGATAGAGACAAAAAACACGTTCTGTATCCTTAATTTGTGGGTAATCATTGATTTCTGTGAAGATTCTCAGTCATCCAGGTCATAGTATCCAAGGTGTGTGGTTTTTCCTTCCATCGACTGTTGATGGAAGAAAATCTTTGACTTGCACATTTGAGCCTAAAAGAAACCCTCCGATGTTTAGTGAATCACCCCATGACAGAAATCAACTGTCTGTGCCACTTAATGTAGAAGTGTACAAGTGGAATTCTGTTTCAAAGTTGATTATTACTTAATATAGTTAATACAGGCATCAATAAATCTGGATTACAAGTAAAGTAATCAATAATTAAATGTGAGACTGGATGTCGGACTGTAAAAATGTAGCTGATTTCACATAGAATTGTTATCCATCCATCATCATCTTCCGCTTATCCTGGTTTGGGTCACGGGGTCAGCAGCCTGAGCCAAGAAGCCCAGACTTCCCTCTCCCCAACCACCCCTCCAGCTCCTCTGGGGGGACCCCCTGGCGTTCCCAGGCTAGCCAAGAGACACAGTCCCTACAGCATGTCCTGGGTCCGCCCCAGGGCCTCCTCCCTGTTGGAGCTAGTTTTGGCAACTGTGGATTGGACCACCTAGGCTCCCACCTTCATCTGCCACCCAAACCACACAGCACCGGTCTCTTATGACTCTTTCTGTAGGTGGTGGGCCCACAGGACATTCTTCATCATAAGAGTCTTCGGAATCACGCTTAGTCTGACCTGTCACCTAGGACCAATTTGTCTTGGCAGACCCTACCAGGGGCAAATTGCCCCATACAACATAGCCCTAGGATCACTCACTCCACCACAATAAGGTGGTGATTCAAGGAGGGGAAGAACTCTTATTTTCTGTTATTATATTCCTTCAAAATCAGTAATCCAGCTTAAACAGGCTAAAATTAGCCACTAGTCACCTTTAGATGGCCTTCACTTCTGCTGATGGTTTTGTCATATCTGCACCGATTAATCAGCCAGACTGATTCATTGTTCTGCCTTTGGTTTACACTGGATATACTGAACCCACATTGATTAATGATGCAAACTAATTAGAATGATTTATTCTGTGAGATGCAAGCAGCCAATATAGCCATCTTAGTAATGGTTAGTAACATACTTCTGATAATCTCTTTTAACATGCTAAGCTTTTTTGGACCTTGTTACAACTTTGACATCTGCATCCTCAATCAGCTGTAGCTTTCTGATTGCTGACTTAGCCAGAGCTGTCAACAGCCTATTGCAGTAGTTTAGTGATCAAAGCATATGCACATTCCTCGAGGTCATGTCTGTAATCCATCCATCCATCCATTTTCTACCCCTTAATCCTTGCAAGCGTCAGGGGTGTCTGTAATCCTTATATTTATAATGAGGGAGGTGCCTGATTTTCTTCATTAATTTAGTGAGTTATTCAAAACCTGACTGAAGTTTCTTTACTCCCTTGTCATCAGTGAGCTTTCAGGATGGTGAGCAAAGTGGCAAACACTTTAATATGCTGTTTACAACAAACTCCTCTTTTTTTAGGTCCAGCACAGACCTACGCGCCAATGTATCCACCTGAAAGCTACTATGGAGCCTCACCTCAGCAACAAAACTACTCTACCATCCCTGCACAGTGTATTCCTGTTCCCAGCAAAGCCCCCATAACGAACAGTGCCCACAGTGCAAATTATTACCAGAACAAGCAGCAGCAGCATCACCACTTCCCTCAACACAATGTAGCACCGTCTGCATACACTGCTCACCCCAGCTCTGCTGTTCCTTCTCAGCCATATGCCTCCATCCCCTCTTCAGTACCCCCACCCTCAAATGCACAATATAAACAACAGCCATTCCAGCAGCACCAACATCCACCTTATGCCACTCTAGGATCCTATTATGGACAGCAGTCATTCCACACTCCCTCTGTGCAGCATCCTCAACAACAGCAGCCTACTTTGGTGCCTGCACCCGCTGGAGGTCATTACCCCATTGTTTCATACCCCTCTGCACCAGGAAGCAGCCAGTATGGCACTCTGACCTCCTCTCAAAACACCTCCCCACCTGGAGTCCTTCCTACCCAAATGGGTGCACCTCTTCATCAGTACAGCAGTCCTCAGACTGTCTCTGTAGCAGCGGTGCAACCAGGATACACTGCTGCTCCTCCAAATCAACTGACAGCCGCAGTCAACGGACAAGGAAGCACAGGTATATAGCTAGACGATTGACTCTGTGGCTGATTAGTTACTGGGTGTAAATAGGGATGGAAATTCTGTTCCAATCTTAAGCATTATACAGGTTTTTCCACCATAAATTTTAAGAGGTGGTCACCTCCAACTCTGGACAAGACTTAGTCGTGTCTTCATTGTACTACTTTCTAACAAGGATTGCACTTAGTGAAGATTTTTAATTTCTATCTTCAGTGGCGATATTGCAGTGTTGATGGTGCTGCAATTTTTACAAAACAGAAATAGAATTATCACTTAACAAATGCAGAATGGAGGCTTATGAAAGAGTTCTCCACATTGGTCTCTTTTTTTCCCAACTACTGTAGATGTCTGTCTAAACTACACAGTGAAAATAAGATAATTGATAAATGTTACTTTACATTACTGTTACAATACTTTTAAGAGGATAGCTTTTCCCTCAGTTATTAGAAGTAGGGCACAGTAACACCTCTGTCTTAGTTTGAGCCAGGAAAGACAATATATCAGAATTTTTTTTTTAAGCCAATAAATTTCATTCATTTCCAATTTCCCATCTGTCACCCATCCGTGGGTCAGTGAACAACTCTGCAGTCTGGTGCTGCTGCATTTTTGGAACTCATTGTGCTAGTAGAGAGATGTTTCAGTAGGCTGCTGTTTGTAACATACATACTATACATTAAAACTGACACTGTTGTCAGCTTTCCTCATTAAAGCCATACTCTGTACTGCTTCTTCCTCACCACTATGACTCCTCATTACAAGTTTCCAGCCACGTAGATATGTCTGACATCATTATTTTGGAAAGCGTTACAAAATCATACTGGCATTGAAAAAAGGAATTGATAAACTCAGGCATACAAGTCTTATGGACTGGACAATTTTGAACCAGATTAGGTCCAAAACTCAATTTGAAATGCATTTTGATTTCTGTACCAATTTATATTTAATACACTTTTCAAACATGAGTGTTGGTTTAATTTATGTCTTTGGTATCAGACTCTTATCCAAGTCTAAGTGTTCAATTTGACTTTAAATTGCAGCCCAGATGGTACATCAACACTACAATCAAAGCCACCAGGCTTCTCTAAACTATGAGTCCTATGGTGGCGTCACACCCAACAGTGGAGCTGGAGACACAGACCAACCGTCCTCAGGAACCCCCTCCACTTCAGTCCATTCCTCACCTGGCCACCACCACGGTACATACAAAATGATTATTATTTTTATTATTTTATAAGTACATTTTTGCAGTAAACAGTTTGTAACCTGTTTGTTTGTTAATATTAAGAAACACAGTAGGTGAGCCCACTGATTGTTTGGAGAGAAAACGGAAGTGAAGTGCCTGGGGGGTAATCTTGGATTGTGATTGGTGTTATACAATTACAATTGAAAGAAAAAATAGAAGTGGTGTAGTGGTTTCAGGTTAGACAGTTTGGAGTGTTCTCACTCTGAGATTTTCAGAGCTGTGTGTGAAGGGTTAATATATGCACAGATGCACTTTGGAAATGTTCCATATGTAATCTGTTGAGCAAACAGATAAACTAAAACACACTTCCAAATGTTCTGCTATGAGTTTTCTAATAACTTTAAGGGTTTCAGGTTAAAAGACATCAGCTGTTTGTTTATTCTAGTTGTGACCTGTGAAATTTTCCACTGAGTTTCTTTAGCAGGTTCAGACCAGAAGAATGTTACACAAACTGTATAAGGATCTTTTGAGTTTTACAAATCTCATTTACTTTCAGTCTTTGGGTTGTTTTGTTGTAACAAGTGCAAGTATGTATGAAAGTTAAGTACATATGACTTTTCTGTATACAGTGAACCCTCGTTTATCGCGGGGGTTACGTTATAAAAATAACCCGTGACAGGCGAAATCCGTGAAGTAGATTCCTATGGAAAAACTCACTACGGCCAATGGAATGGGTGAATAGAAAGCAGTGTAAAGCGCTTTGAGCGCCGTAGGGTAGAAAGGCACTATATAAGTGCAAGATAAAGGTGCTCTATAAGTGCATTTACCATTTACCATTCATACGCTGCAAAAAAAATACATGAAAATTGCACAAAAAAAAAATCCCCGCAGCCACGAAAGGTGAACCGCGTTATAGCGAGGGTTCACTGTATTCAGATTTTGTAGAGTCAAATGTTTATGAACACCATTTTCCTTTGCTGCAAATGTTTAGTGTAATTTAGCAGAAATTTTATATCAAAGAATAACCAGAATGAGTAAAAATGTCGTCGTGTGTCAAGTTGCACAGTATTTTAGTGACCAATAATGTATAATCAAATGGCTTTATATTAACCATGTGAAATTATAAATTAATGCAATAAGTGATATTTCATATGAAAGAAATGTCAATTTTCTCAGAATTTTTTTCAGCTAAGAATGGTGTTTTTTATAGGTTTTTGCTTTGTTTATGGCAGAATGCTTTGAGAGAATTGGAGGAAAAATATTATGCAAGGTTAAGATCTTTCAAGTTGTAGGTACACATTAAATAAAATTGGCTTTTACTGTCTCTGAAAACACAGCATCACATAATGCAGAAATTTGTGTGTCTATGATTATGATGAAGTTGTTTTGTAAGTAAACCTGGACACAAAGTTGATGCTCATATAACACTTAGTGGTAAAACAAGTCATGACTTTCACCTGCCTTTATTTCAAAATACTCATAACTTGGACTGTTTCAGTTTAACTACAGTTTCTTACATGATCAGAGACAACATAATAAAGCAGACCTCAGGGCTGCACTCCATTTATTGCAGTAAATCATTGCCATTCACTTTTAATGGAAGTTAGTACTCTGTATAAACACAAACCATATTTGGATTTAAGTTTACTTGCTGATAACATCGGCTCCATTTTCTGCCAGTCTCCAAGTCTTGACAGCTTTCTTATGTACCCCCCCTTCCAACAGGAATGCAGTATGGATATGTTGCTAATAGTGGGACTAGCTCTGCATCTGCTGCCACCTCAGGCCCTGCGGCAGCCCCTTCATCATCCAGCTCTGATGATGATGATGATGATGATGACGAGGATGAGGAAGCAGGTCTGCTTTAGCCTTGGCATCCCAGAACCTCCCTCTTTTCTCCCTTAATCTCATCTAGCTCCCACTTAATCCTTCTCATGCATCCAAAACTCTGGTTCATCTTCTTAAACCCTTCATGCATTTCCATGCCATAGTGTCATTTTTTTTCACTGCCTCTCCTCTGTCAGACAGCCATCTGTTCCTGCCGCTCATTGTCCATACCTTCACTATTTGGAATTAACTGAGCTTTTTCCTTTTCAACTTTACTCATTGCCCCCTCAGTCATCAGTGCCAGCTCTGAATCATCTTTCATCATGCTTTATCACCAAAAACTAACATTCGTTTTGTTTCCCAGTAAATTTAGCCATAAATTGGGAATATTTCAGATTCTCATCAAATAAAAATTTATCTTGTGGTTATTCTCACATTCAGTGCTCTTCAGGATATGACCATTCCTCTGCATTGCGCCTCCATTTACCAGCTCTGTGGTGGCTGATGGGGAAAAAATCAATAAATTGTATCTAGCATCCATTCAGCTTGCAGCAGTAGAACTCATTCAGCAACAGTCGAAGTGGTTAGTGTGGCATCAGATATGGGCTTGAAATAGATGTGACCTTCAAAGATTTGACGGGAATGTTGCAAGATATGTAAGATTAAACAGTTAATTGGTTTGAAAAAAAGGTTATCAATACAAAGTATTTCATTTTAATTGGCAAATATTAAGATTGCTTGTTTTGGCCGTGTAACATTTGAACACAGATGCATAACAAACTCTCTAAAAGCATGTATTCATTAATCAAAAATAAGATCTTAACTGTTAAAAGTGTAAAATATAGTCTTTTACAAGTCTTGGCAATTCTTTATCAATTAAAAAGATGTATCTCAGAAATTGATACCACGTGTTATTTGTGTTTGTTTAGTTGTTTAATTATTTACCAGTGACTCTCACATTTGTTTATTATTAGGCAGAAATTCATGTTTTATGTTATAATTAGTATGGGCAAAGTCCTCACCAATGATATGCAATTGATGTATTTTTTTTCTCTCAGTTTTGTTAATGTAAAATTGGTCGTCAAGTACATTTTTAGTGTAAAATCTTGTGCCTCACTTGTGATAACCTGAGGGGATATGAATCAGCTCTACAGACTCTAAGAAACTCAAAACGGAATTTATACAATGAATAAACGATTGCCTAATGGCAAATCATAGTTTGGTAGGAAATCAAAAAGGAATTCCGTGTTGCCTCATTGGAGGACACCACGATGAAATGTCATTGGCGTTAGCATTTGTGACACTCTATATAAGACAATAAACCTAAAGTTACATTGACTATTCGAATATAAGATGAAAATAACTCCCTAGTTTTTACATTTAACATCCCTGTTACGTGTGTTATATCCTTCTCTTGTGCTCTGCTGATTTTGGTCTCTGAGGAGCTGTGTCATCAGCCAGAGGTTAACTGGTTTTTAAATATAACCTCTCCTCTCCTCTGCCAGGAGATCCAGGTGCTGTGTGTGTTTGCTGACTCCTCCGCTTTCCATGAGGGAGGGCAAGCAAAGGGTTTGTCATTACAGCTTCCACTCATTAGCACATCTCCTGATAAAACAAGCTTCTATTAGAGCCCGTTTTAGTTCTTAGCTTTTCCCTCATGGTCTTGCAGAGTGTCTGGTGCAACTAAATAATCACTTGTTGATGACTGCAAGTCACAGTATAGCAAATTAATGCAATATTTTATGTGTGTAATTACCTTGCACCCTGCTGTTATTCTATACATCATAGAGTATCAAGTGTTAAGTCACTCTTTTTGTTGGAATGGCTACTTTTTTTCAGTCATATTGACAGTGTACACAGATGAGAGGGAAAAATGATAAATGCAACAACTAGACATTTATGATTAGGAAAAAAATTCTGTTTCTTTGAATTGCTTTACTTTGACTCTGATTTGAGTGGAAAAATTGCAGCTTTTTCTTCTAAAACAGGTTTTTGTAATCTGATTTGTGTCAGTAATCAGTTTGGCAGCAGGTATGAGATTAATTTGCTGCTGAGTGACCAGTAGGAAATACAAAATGAGTCTGACGTAACCCTATGAATTTAATTGTTTACATGGCATTTTTGTGGTTCTGGTTTATACTATACAAATTGAAACACTGTGGTAATCCTGGATTCCATATTAAAAACAACCTCAGTTTCTGCATCCAATTATACTTCTAGTTTTTGTCATTAGTTAGAATCTTTTTCCCTAAATATAATACTCTTTTGTTCAGTAGTGAACATATGGGAAATTCTGTGTTTTTGGTCTTCACACACCAAAAACACACTTTAGTTAGGCCCCTAACATGATCCAGTGAGTTTCAAATGAGTTGAATTCCTTATTTTTATGTGATTTAATTTGTCATTCATATTCCAGAGAAAGTAACTGTGCTCTGGAAAAAGAATACCTGATGATATAATATAGCATAAGCATAAACAATTATAGTCTTGTAGCTCATTGTCCCATTAAATAGCTACAGTGTATAAAATGTGAAGTAGCTAATAAATTAAACATAATTTAAAGGTCTCTATGAACATACAGGAACACGGCTCATATTTTGTCCTCCTGTTGAGTCTGCAAGGATGTTGGACATGTTTTTAGTAGAATTTCTGCCATTTTATGTTGGTATCTTTTGAGTGATTATGCTCCTCTCTGCTTCAGAGAGGGGACTTTTTTCTGCAGGAGATGTAATTTACTGAGCTTGGAAGAGAAGATCAAACACCTTTCTGAAAAAGAAGCTCTAATTATGTAAGGAAATGCAGAAAAAAATGTGTCCACTGTAACCACTGGGGTCTTGTAAACCCATGAGGGCTGGGTAGTTTGCGGGCATGTCATCAAATAAAAAGTTATTAAGCTATGAGCTCTGAGTAAAAGGTATGAGAAAAAACTATTGGAAGAGAAGCATGAAGGAGCAGGCTTAGCTGCCCTGGTGTCCTCTTCTTCCACAGCAGATAATCCAGTGGTCTGCTGTCCGGTTTAGTCAGAGATAATTGGATCGTGTCCTGTCCAATGAGCTCTCTGCCAGAGGCCAGTCGAGTCTTAGTTTACTGCTGTTGATCCCTCCTTTTGGCCCATATGGATTAGTGGATTCATTCAAATATTGTACCCTTGTAATCCTTTGAGGAAACCTGGTCATTATTGGACATGAAAAGAAAAACATTGGATCAGTGGCTGCAAGGGGCCAAAATGTGCAGTACCTAAAATTTGGCCCATTTTGTCTTTTATATAGTAAGAGCAATAAATATGAAGGCAGATAGAATTGGTTGTCCTCCATTAAACGTAAGGATAATGTGTCAATGTGTCTGACACCCTGTTCACAGCAAAAAATGGAGGCATGTTAGCTATTTTTTACTTGCCATTTAATCTTTGTAACGTTTTGCTTGTCTCACATTTCCACGCTGTATACAGTTCCATCCATTTCCCACATATTTCCTTTCGTAGAGGACTGTGCTGCCATGCATACAGTTTTTATTTCTTAAGGGCATGCTTTTGCATGATGTTTTCTTTCCAGCATCTACTCTGTTTCTGCTTTCTTTCTCAGCTCACAGGAACGTGTGCACAGTACATTTCATGATCAGCCAAAATAATCTTTTTCATTCTCTTTAGTCTTTTGTTCTTCTCCCTTTCCCTCCCAAGCTTACTTTTTTATCTTGATCCTTCCTCCCTGCCTTCTGGCTAACGTTTTTGTTATCTTTCAGAACTTTTTACTTTACAGTGTCTATAGTTCTTTGTGTCACTGTACTATGTTTATGACTCAGCCCTTCACGTCTCTCAACCTTTACTCTTTCTGTCTCTCTCAGGTGGTGACACCTCCTCTTCGACTACTGGTAGTGCCTCCCCAGTGCCGAACAGCTATGATTCCCTGGAAGGGGGCAGCTATCCAGGTATACTAGGCACACTGACATTCAAAGGAACCAGAAAGCATACTGTATGTTTTTATTTATAACATTATGCCACAGCTCTTATATCAAGCAAATTACACAACCATTATTTTTCATAACTTGCTGTGAGTGGTTATGAACATGGAAAAAAAGGTTAACCTTAATCTGCAGTGAAATTTACATGTGAAATTTTCATTTTTATGCACTGTCCTAGTAAATAAAGCAAAAATAAATGTAATGAAATAAGAAATGTTAGGAGGAATGATGTATTTTCCACCCATCCATTTTCTACCCCTTAATCCTCATGAGGGTCGGGAGTGGGGGGGGGGATGCTGGAGCCTATCCCAGCTGTCTTACAGCGAAGGCAGGGTACACCCTGGATGAGTCTTATGTATTTTCTGATGAATAAAAATATGAAACAATAAGCAGTACCAGTAGAAAAGTATTGTGACTTTAATTCTTCTATAATTTGTTTTAGGATGATGCCTTTGTCAATGTAGTCTGTGATGGAAACATTAAAACAATTTTTCAGCATTAACATTCTGTTTCTATATTGGGCTGTGTGTTGCAACATCATTGTACAACTCAACTGATCTATTTGCTTCATCAGATTCCATGCCACCTTCCAATGACATGTCCAACCAGGCCCCACCCTATAGTAGCTATGGTTACCCCAGCATGCAACCAGCCTATCAACAGGGAACCACCACTCGCACGGACTCCTCCCCATCCCATGATCCGTACGGCCAGTCAAGCTACCAGCAGTACCAGCAGGTGAAAATATTAATTCACTTCTTTTTACTTAAAAATGATACTTAGTGTGGCCTCACTCTGATGTATTATTTAAAAAAATAACAAAAAAAGGAACAGTAATGCCTAGAGGAAGACCAAAGAGGAGATTTATGGATGTGGTGAAGGAGGACATTAAAGTAGTTGGTGTGAGAGAAGAAGATGCAGAGGATAGGGTGAGATGGAGGCAGATGATTTGCTGTAGCGACCCCTGAAGGGAACAGCCGAAAGGAAAAGAAGAAGAATGCCAAATCTGTCCTTGAATATCTGTTGATAAAGTGGTTACAGAAGCTCTGTGTACACTTGTCTTTTTCCTGCATTTTGTAAGACATTGGACAGCAGCCATGATGTATTGACTGTATGGTTGCAAATTTGGGCTGTTACGATCATTGTAGTTTATGAATTTTTTTAGTTTAGAAATTTTAGTGGACTATTAACAGCTAATTGGCTTTACTGTTGATTTTATTTAACTGTTGTAGTGCAAGTATTTTAATAATACACACACCATATGAAGAGCCCTGTTATAGTTTGACCTCATTAGGATTATTTGAGCCTTGATTTAAACAGAATTATTTTGCATCCTCATAAAAATATCTCCAAAGGTGGGTGAAAGCGACAGAAATAATATATTTTTCCCTTTTGGACACAGCCTGATGGCACTTTTTTTCATTTTTACATTAAATTCATGAATTTAATGTTGGTTGATACTTATTTTAATGACGTCTGTCAAATAATACAGGTTATGTGTCTTGTGGTAAATTGTAGTCTCCACCTTATGTGCTACACCCTATGGTGTTTTAAACAATGGCACATAAAAGAGAGAACAATAAAATGACAATAAGAGAAGGCCTTTAACACTTCAGACAATGAAAATGATATGGAAATGTGAATAAAAATTATCCTCGAGGTTATGCAAAAGATTGTAAATGGCTCAAGTCATGATCAGGCCATCATTAAACGATCATAATAGGCCAAGTTGTGACCAAGTTGATTTATGAGTAAAGGCTAATTATGTCTGCTTCCCTTGTACCTCTACAGCCTTTTCCAAGTCTGTCCCAGCTTTCTGCAGCGCTTGGGGGACTGAGTGGGGTTCCAGAGCTGGAGGTGGAGGCCCTGAGGCCAGTCAACCTGCTGCAGGAGAGGAATCTGCTACCCTCCAGGCCTCTGGAAGCGCCTGAACCCAACCTCACCCCAGACCTCAAGAAAGTCAACTGCAGTCCACAGTGAGTAGGGGATATAATGTTTAATCTGTCTGCAAAGAGTTAGAGCACCTAAATGCACTACCTGTCTGTCTTTCCCCCCTTGTGTTTATGCTGAGCAGCACTTTCAGATGCACATTGACCAGCATCCCCCAGACTCAAGCTCTGCTCAACAAAGCCAGGTTGCCTCTGGGCCTCCTCCTTCACCCCTTCAGAGACTTACAGGTATGATTTAACATCAAACATCAAAGGCTGCACAGAAAAGTCACTGCAGTGACAGTTTACAGGGTAAAGGCCTTGGGTCCACTAGTCTGCCACAGTCTGTGCTTTGACTCAAATGCTATTTTCAAAAGTATATCGGCTAAATTTGTCTAATATTTTAATTTACTTGTGCGACTGTGTATTTTGTGTTATTTGTGAAATTGTGAATCATTTCTATGGTTTCCCTTAATCTAGTTGGTGGAATCATACTGTTTTCCAGAGCGTAAAGCAAACTACTCACAGATACTGAGCCAAATCTGTTTTTTTTGTAGAGAGTCAGTTGTGATGAGCAAGAGCAGGACAGGAGAATGACGAGTGAGGTGGATAGGTGAGAGTATTTATAGAGGTGTTACTTGACATGGTGTTAGAAGAAGCTGATGGAAAACAGGAATCTACAATTGCCAGGAACAGAAACTGAATGGCAGCCAAATAGTTTTAGAAATACAGATGACACTGCTCACTTTGCCAGCAGTGATATGATCCAAAAATACATCGCCTGGTTGTTTTTATGATGTACTCCTAGCCTTAGATATTTTAAGGCATTTTATATTAGTCATGTGGGCAGTTATGTTTTCTGATATGCAGTGCCCTCCAAAAGTACTGAAACAGTGAGGCCAATTCCTTTATTTTTGCTGTGCACTGAAAATATTTGGGTTTGACATCACACAATGAATATGAAACAAAAGATCAATATTTCAGCTTCTATTTCCAGGTATTTACATTAAAATCGTTTAAAGAACTTGTAAGATAGCATTGTTTGTAACGAAAACACTACAATAAATAAATACATTAAAGTGAATAATACTTAATATTTAGTTGCAAATCCTTTACAGTGGTGCCTCGGATAACGACGACGATCCGTTCCGACCTTTATCCGAATCAGTTGTTGTCCTATGCAACTTTTTCCATAAAAATACATGTAAAATCAATTCATCCGTTCTGGACCCACAACAAACTCCCATATAAAGTATGTAT
>JAQQAE010001853.1:0-23955 GCA_029823295.1 Pseudamia nigra
CCAGGAAGCTTCATAAACTGAAGAAGCTTCCTGGATAGGTAGCGAAACGTCTTCAAACCAAATTTCCAATCCAGTTGACAGAAGGAAAAACCATACGACTTGGATACTATGACCTGGACGACTGAGAATCTTCACAGACATACATACTTGTCAAAGGTTTTAAAGGTATCCTGGACTGGAGTGAGAAGCATGAGAAAATAATGAAAATAATAACATTTTCTATGAGAGGCTAATCATTTTTATCTCAATTATACATGATAAAGGTGAATCCAAGGCTGTCTATTGTTTAATCAGATGACTTCAAAAGAAACCAGACAAAGGAGGGAAATGTCATTAATCAAAGGGGAGCGTTTATTATTTACATTTTAAGTACAGGAGGAAAATATTGGAATATGTTAATAAGACTAACATAATTGTTCATGCATGCATCATTTTGGTAACCTGACCTCCAGCCCCTGATGTATATTCAGTGATAGGCGTGGTTCACTTGAAGCGGGCTGACCTGCACTGACAAAAGGAAAACAGAAATAGCCAATAAGACAAGAACTTACACCGATTTGACGAGGGCGCTTCACTGAGCGAACCAATCAACGTCTAAAGGGGGTGGGGCTTGACGACGACGCCACTTGCTGCCGGGGAAACGGCGTACCAAGGGCACTACGGAATTGTGCCGGTGGACTAAAACTCCCGCCATTTCGACAAGGAACTAACCTCTTAATTCATCCAGGTTACTTTTTTTTTTAGGAAGACTTACCTACACAGTGACCCGCTACCAAGACGTTGTAACTGTATGAACATGTAACAAAGAAAATTAATTACGCAAGGACAGACCTAGTTTACAAGACTTGGATTGGACAGCGCGCCAGACCTCTTGCTGAACTGAGCTTTGCTGTTGCCGCGAGTTTGATTTCGGTTGGTTTGCATCTTTTCACGTTCATCCGAAGAAGCTGAAAGTTCCGCAGCTACAAAGACGCAGGACCACCAAGATCTTATATCTCAGACACTGCGTGAAGCCAGTATGACATCGGCACCAAACGCTACAAGAAGGATGCAATGAGGCAGGTGGCAAGAAGCCGACTGTTATTGTTTTGCAACGACACAGCAAACCAGCCTACTAGCCAGTCTGCTAACTAGCTGCTACACGTTGGGAGCCGGGCCTGCCGGCGGTAACGTGAGACTTGCTATCGTTAGACGTTAACATTTTGGACAGTTGGATACATGCTAGGGATATATTGTTGTATATTACTAAACTAGTGTGTTGCTACACGATTTAACTATACCCCTGGCACCAGTGCCATTTGTGGATTTACAATGGCGCCGCTTTTGGGCCGGAAACCTTACCCACTGGCTAAACCGCTAGCCGAGCCACCAGGCCCGGGAGAGGAGATCTACATCATCGAACACACCAAGGAGGCCTTCAGGAACAAAGAGTATCCTTAACGTGATGCTGCTGATGCTTATACGTGTCGAGACACCCGGCAGAGTGTATATATCTAGCGTGCTCGACAAATTGTTTTTACACTTTCATACACTGTACAGGAAAGCTGGCCAACGTTAATGTTGCAACCTGACATTTTCTCCTTGTTTTATGTATCTAAGCCTGTAGACAGTTTACATTGTATGACATGCTTGCCAGCTAATGTGTCCAACAATTTGCTAATCAGCTCATCGCAGCTGACTATTGCTTTGTGCTAGTGGAACTAATGACGTTTATTTGGCATAGAGCACATTTATTATACACATGCGTCTAAATGTTTAAATCGGGCACCAGAGCCCTTTCACTTTATCCTGTATGGCCCAGCTGTCAGCTGCTAGTGCTAGCGGGGCTAACCCAGTTAGCACTCTGCTAACGTTAGTTATCCCATTTTGTCACAAAAGCCCGTCGCCTTCCTGCGCCGGTGAGAGTTAGCCGTTAGCACATAAGCCCCTACCAAGTTAGCCAGTTGTAGCGAGTGTATTCAAGTATGTTTTTATGGTTATATCCACCGATAGCAGGTAACTGTGTTGCATAAATGAGACTACATGTTAGCTACTGTATAACAGATATCTGTACCCACTTGTTCACAATGTATTTAGTATGAGACGACTTAAAATGCCAGATACATTACACACAACACATACAACAGTCGACAAGATCAGGAAAACAACGAAAGCAATGACATCTGCACTTTTAGAAGTCAGCTTTTAAGGCGCTAGATCTGTCTTCGCGCTGTGATATAGCGTTGTTAATCTTAAGTTTCTTTATCTCCTGTTATGTCGAGCCTGGCGTCATTGCTTTGGTAACAGCTGCAGGAATTGAAGCATAAGTCACCCATCATTTTTTTTTCTCAGAAGTGTCCTTCATGATGGTGTTTGATTTAACTTTTGGTGGACATGGCATAGTTTTTGTCACCACTTGTCCATATAACTGTTTACTTTTACGCAGAATTTCGCTGCATCTGTTAGTCAAGACATCACTGACTCTAATATAGGCGTCTTATCACAAGCATATAACTAAGTAAGCTGATCTATTACTTTCATGAAGATACTGTAATTTCCTTGACCAAATGGTTACAGAGAGTATGAGGCACGCTTACAGAGGTATGATGAGCGCATCTGGACATGTAAGAGCACTGGAAGCAGCCAGCTTACACACAAAGAAGCTTGGGAGGAGGAGCAAGAAGTCACTGAATTGTGAGTATCACATTTAAGGCCTATGCTGCCTGTTCAAAGCTGTTGTTGTCATACAAGAACCAAAAAAGTAGAGGTTTCTTCATGTTCTTAGAATACAGTGATGAACCATTGGGACATGTCAGGCGATTGTTTTGCATTTAGTCCACTAAATTGTACTTCACATTTGTCTTTGAAGATGCAGATGCTCTTGCAAAGAAGTGCCACTTTATTTGTAATTACATGAGGGTTTCTGACTGAAGCTTGGTACTACCATAGAAGTACTAAGCTCCTTTGGTGAAGGTCATGCGCTTTGCTGCTTTGCTATGATTGGGTAAATCTGGTGCTCCTCCTCTTATTCTATTTAGAGGGCGTGTGATTGAGTCATCCTTCTATCTGCAAAGATCTGGTGGAAGATCTCTTATCCTTATCTGCAAGGGAAGAAAATGTAATCATTTCAAAATCCTGAATAACTTCTGTATCTTTATACATGTTATATTTATGCAAAGTTGAAGGTGAACTAAACTATATGTGTGGCTAGAGGAGATTTCTCAGCAAAGACGGAACAGAGCAGTGCTCAGCTGCTCAGTCACACAGGATCAGGAGCTGTATTTAAACTCTAATAATATCAACCAATAGACTTTACATCCCCTAGTAGTTACTTCCATGCTGTTGTTGCCCTGTTATGTAATACTGTGAACCTAAACTTTACAATGAATTGAAGGTAGCAGAGCCTTAGCATAATCAGAAATGCAAAAATGTATTTGCAAAAGCACATTATTGCAAATATTGCAAGGGCACCAACAATCTTAATCTCTGTGAAGTACATTAAACTTTATCTTAAACAACACACAAGGTGTTTGTTCATCGCAGTTGCCAGTTTTTATTCTCCGTAAAGAAAATTACTATATTTTTAATATGATATATATGGGAATAATATGATGTACACTCATTTATGTACATGACCTGAATAGTTGAGCAAATCTTTTTCAGTTTGATAAAGTCTATGTTAAAGTGAGAGGAACTCAGAATATGTGAAAAAAATCTTTCCAAAACAGTTTATATTTGTAGCATCAGTAGTGTACGTTAACATGCGTCAGGAGACTACAGACAAAATTAAAATGCAAGCCTTTTTGTTTTTTGTTTTTTTTTTTTTTTCTTTTTACTTAACTACTTTTTTTGTGTGTGTTCACAGACTTCAGGAGGAATATCCCCAGTGGTTTGAGAAGCCAGTCCTGGAGATGGTCCACCACAATACTGTCTCTTTAGACAAACTGGTTGAAATGGCCTGGTTGGAAATCCTTACCAAGTATGCTGTTGGGGAAGAATGTGATTTCCTGGTCAGTTTGACTTATGTTTAATTTCAAAATTTCTCTGCATGTTTTGTTCAAAATAATGTGAATTTAGCATATTTTAACCATTAAGGTGTATAATTGTCCATACTTGGTGTTAATATAACCCAAGGAACCACAGCATGTTTTTAAACTTTGGCAGCTTGACACTATATAGTGGTATTTAGTGGCACCCCTGGAAGAGAAATTATTTTAATGACCTGTCAGGATACTGAAGTCTGTTAAGTCATTGTGTCTTTTTCCTACATCACTTGAACATTTGATAGCTCTATGCAGCCTATAATCAACTTTTTTTGTCCAGTCATTAGGATAATGATAACTTATTGGAAAACACTAATATAAAATAAACTTTATTGATCCCTTTCTGGGAAATTCCGAAATCCCCGACATGTCAAATGACATATGAATGACTTATTTTCTTCACTTTGCTCATTTAAGCAAGTTCTAGGACTTGTGACTGGTAGAAATGCACTTGGCTCAAGTCCCACACACTCCCTTCCTGTCCTTCCATCCTGTAAGCTGGACATTTACCTGTAAAAACACAAGTCACTACAGAGGACAACCCCTTCCACTGAGCTTTGTGCCTTTTTTAAGTTTGAAACAATTCCAGACCTAAATATTTGTGCCTGCATCATCAGGCTGCAGTGATTGTAACAGACAAATATGACTTGACAGACCTAGTATTGTAACAAAATAAACTGCTTGGCTTAAAAAAAAAAGTTGCCACCATTGAAAAAGGTCACACACTCTAATATTTTGTTGGACCGCCTTTAGCTTTGATTACAGCACGCATACGCTGTGGCATTATTTCGATAAGCTTCTGCAATGTTGCAAGATTTATTTCCATCTAGTGTTGCATTAATTTTTCACCAAGATCTTGCACTGATGATGTTAGAGTCTGACCGCTGCGCAAAGCCTTCTCCAGCACATCCCAAATATTCTCAATGAGGTTAAGGTCTGGACTCTGTGGTAGCCAATCCATGTGTGAAAATGATGTCTCATGCTTCCTGGACCACCCTTGCACAATTTGAGCCCGATGAATCCTGGCATATCATCTTGGAATATGCCCGTCATTAAGTATATTCAGGTCGTCAGCTGACCACATTCTTTGACACGTACTGTTGCTGAACCTAGACTTGAGCAACTGCAGCAACCCCACATCATAGAACTGCTCCCACAGGCTTGTACAGTAGGTACTAGGCATGATGGGTGCATCACTTCAGCTGCTTGTCTTCTTACCCTGATGCGCCCATCACTCTGGAACAGGGTCAATCCGGACTCATCAGACCACATGATCTTCTTCCATTGCTCCAGAGTCCAATCTTTATTGCTCCCTAGCAAATTGAAGCCTTTTTTTCTGGTTAGCCTCACTGAATAGTGGTTTTCTTGAGGCTACACAACTGTTCAGTCCAAATCCCCTGAGTTCCCTTTGCATTACGTGTGTGGAAATGCTCTTACTTTCACTATTAAACATAGCCCTGAGTTCGACTGTTGTTTTTTTCTTCGATTTGATTTCACCAAACGTTTTAAGTGATCGCCGATCATGATCATTCAAGATTTTTTTCTGGCCACATTTCTTCCTCGAAGACGATGGGTCCCCGCTATCCTTCTGGATTTTAACAATGCGTTGGACAGTTCCTAACTCAATTTTAGTAGTTTCTGCAATCTCCTTAGATGTTTTCTGTGCTTGATGCATGCAAATGATTTGACCCTTCTCAAACAGACTAACATCTTTTCCACGACCACGGGATGTGTCTTGAGAAGCAACTCATTGCACCAGTTGGGATTAAATAACTTGTTGCCAGCTGAAAGATAATTGCCCATGCAGTAATTATCCAATAGGGGGCCTGTACCAATTTGCTTAGTTGAATCCAGGTGTTGACTTTTTTTTTTGGCCAGGGAGTGTATCTGAAGATAGTTCAATACTATTTTATACTGCCTTGAAATAGGCTACTCCATGTGTGAAACTTGCCTTAAATCCAGAGTTGTAATCCTTGGTTTGGCTCCATTTTTCTGAACTCAGAGACTAGGTCTTGTCATAAGTGAGTGTTTCTGCTTCACAATTTCACAAAACTAGAAAATCCTGGCTAATTGATGCTCACGTGATAAAGATTTAGTTTGTCATGATTAGCTGCAGGCATGGTTAGGGGGTCTCCCTTTCAGTGCACTCTGCTATGTCCCTGCAGTGCATCACATGGCAAGATGCACTGCCTGGCCAAAAAATGTCACACAGTATTCAATTAAATTTTTATTTGTATAGCGCCAATCATAATCGCCGATTATCTCTAGGCACTTCACAGTTCGAGGCTAAGACTTTATGACTATACAGAAAATAAACCCAACAGACCCACCAAAAGCAAACGTGGGGCAACGGGGGGAGGAAAAACTTTCTTTAATGGAAGACAAAAACCTCCAGCAGAACCAGTGGCTCAGGGTAGGCGGCCATGTGCCTCAATCGGTTGGGGTTAGTGGACAGAGGAGAGAAAAAAAGGACTGGAAGTACAGTAATATTTTGTTGGACTGCCTTTAGCTTTGATGATGCCACACATTTACTGTGGCATTGTTTTCATAACCTTCAGCAAAGTCACAACATTGATTTCCATCCAGAGTGGCATTCATTTTTCGCCAAGATTTTGTATTGATGATGGTAGAGTTGGACCACTGCAAAGTCTTCTCCTGCACATCCCAAAGATTCTCAATGGATTAAGGTCTGGACTCTGTGGTGGCCAATCCATGTGTGAAAATGCTTACTGAACCACTTGAGCTTGATGAACACTTGTCATTTTGGAATATGCCGTGCCATCAGGGAAGAAAAAAGTCCACTGATGGACCAATCTGGTCATTCAGTATATTCAGGTAGTCACCTGACCTCATTCTTTGGACATATAACATTGCCTAACCTAGACCTGACTAACTGCAGCAACCCCAGATCATGGCACTGCTTCCACAGGCTTGTATGGTAGACGCTAGGCATGATGGGTGATCACTTCAGCCACCTCTCTTCTTACCCTGATGCTCCATCACTCTGGAACAGGGTAAATCTGGACTCCTCAGACCACATGACCTTTTTCCATTGCTCCACAGGCTAATCTTTAGGCTCCCTAGCAAATTGAAGCTTTTTTTTTCTAATTAGCCTCACTGATTAGTGGTTTTCTTATGGCTACACAGCTGTTTAGTTCCAATCCCTTGAGTTCCTTTACATTTTGCGTGTGAAAATGCTCTTACTTTGACTATAAAACATAGCCCTGAGTTCTGCTGTTTTTTTTAACAGTTTGATTTCACCAAACGTTTAAGTGATCACCGATCACAATCATTCAAGATTTTTTTCTGACCACGTCTTCCTCGAAGATGATTCCCCGCTATCATTCCAGTTTTTAATAATGGTTTGGACAGTTCTTGACCCAATTTTAGTAGTTTCTCTAATCTCCTTAGATGTTTTCTTTGCTTGATGCCAATAAATTGACCCTTCTCTGAAATAAATTGACCCACATCTTTTCCACGATCACAGAATGTGTCTTTTGACATGGTTGTTTAAGAAATGAGAAGCTACTCACTGCATCAGTTATGGTTAAATATTGCCAGATGAAATATAATCACCCATGCAGTAATTATCAAATGGCAGGCACTTACCTATTTGCTTAGTTAAATCTAGGTTTTTTTTTTGCCAGGCAGTGTATATTTACTGCATATTGAGGCGTTGCATGGTTCCATGTATATGATCCACTTGTGCTCCATTCTGAAAATAATAGTAATGGTATGGTTTATATTATAAATAGGTATTTAATTGGCATTTGTTCTGATAATGATTAAAAAGGCTCACTCACTGTAAATTTTGGTAACAAATCTTAAACACTGACAGTTGTAAGGTGGTGTTCAAGTGGAAGTGTAACTAGGGTGCGTTGTACTGATCTATTGTTTGTTTTTCAGGTGGGGAAGGACAAAACCTTGCGAGTAAAAGTGATAAAGATTCATCCTTTAGAAAACCCTGAAGGTGAGACTGGGGAGAAAAAGCTTGAGGGGGCTTGTGACTCTCCATCCAGTGACAAGGAGAATGCCAGCCAGGAGAACCAGCGAAAGGAACCTCCTGTACGAGAAGAGGAAAACAGGAGGGAGAGCTTGAGTAAGTATTTTTCAAGACATTTAAAGAGTTTTCTAGCAAATGTGGCCATAAAACTAAACTTTTTTACCACTCAGTAGAAGTGGCTCAAAAAATGAAATCAATGGGAACCCTTTCCCTTTATCTACATCTTTTTTCTTACACATTTTGGTGAACAGGTTTATTATTTTTAACCTTCTTAGGTGACAGAGCTCGCCGATCACCAAGAAAACTTCCTACAGCCATGAAGGAGGAGAAGAAGAAATGGGTGATGCCAAAATTCCTCCCTCATAAGTACGATGTTAAACTCATCAATGAGGATAAGGTTTGTACTCACTGGCATTTTTTAATAAATGGTGTAAATAGTTTTCTACCCAGTCTAAAATGTCTCCAGACCACAAATGATGAGAATAAATGACTTTTTTCTTGCCCGCTTTAGCCACAACTACCAACTCAAAAAGCTGCAGGAAGCTTATGATCTGTGAGCTTATCACATCAGAGAAAATCTGACCAAATCTGTCTCTTTTCGTCTTTCTATCGTAGGTGATCAGTGATGTCCCGACAGACAGCCTTTACAGGACCGAGCGCCCTCCAACCAAGGAGATTATGCGCTATTTCATCAGACACTATGCTCTGAGACTGGGCAAAGCAGAGAGTGCCCCTTGGGTGGTTGAGGACGAACTGGTGAAAAAGTTCAACCTCCCAAGCAAATTCAGTGACTTCCTTCTTGATCCACATAAGGTACCTTACCTATGGTGTTTTCCACCCATTACTTAATAAAGTATTTTTTTTATGTCTGGCTTACACACTTCTATATTTCTAGTTCTTGTCTGAGAATCCCTCTACAAAGCGGAAGAGCCTGACATCTTCAGAGGGTAAACCCAGCAAGAAACTGAAGACTTCTGACACACCGGGGGAAGACTCAGGAAATGAAAAGGTAGAAAAGAAAAGAAAAAAGAAGAAAGATGCTCTCGGGGTGCCTCTTAGTCCTACCATTTGGGGCCATATGCAGGTTAGCTGATTTAGAATTTCTCAACTTGACGCCTCAGTAAAGATATTTGATGTTCATTATAATTCAAAAGCTTTGTTTAAAGGCCTGATGTTGTCTTAATTTCAGAAAATAAAGATGAATGGGTCTCCACTCAAAGTTAAAAACTCAGGAAGTCCAAAGAAGGGAGAAGGCAAGAACTCAGTTCCCTCCACTCCAAAATCTGGCAAAAAGTCAGGAGAAAAGAAAGACGGAAAGAAAACTGGAAAGACGGGAGATAAGAATGTCCTCAAAGTGTTTAAAAAGGATGGTAAAATTGGCCCCAAGACACCAAAGATGAAGCAGATGACATTGCTCCATCTGGCAAAGAGCACCCCTGCTGGAAGTCCCAAGAAGAGAGCCCGAAGTTCCAGCATCGGAACACCAAAACTGGGGAAGCCATTGCATCCTATGGCACTACATCTTCTTCGATACTACAAGGAAAACAAGGGCAAAGAAGACAAAAAGAACTCCCTTTCTTGTCTCATTGCTAAGGCTGCCAAGACATTGTCTTCAGATGACCGGGGTCGCTTGCCTGATGAACTCAGGGAGATGGTGCAGAAACGTTGGGAGCTCCTAGAGCAAAAGAGGCGTTGGGCAGCCATGACTGAAGAAGAAAGGCAGGAAGAGATGAAAAAAAGACGTGAGAAACTCCGCGAAAAGGCCAAGGAGAAGCGTGAAAAGGAGATGCTCGTTCGTCGTGAGCAATCACGCAGATATGAGGACCAGGAAATTGAAGGTGGTAAGAGCCTGCCAGCGTTCAAGCTAGTAGACATGCCTGAAGGACTGCCAAACACTCTCTTTGGAGATGTAGCTATGGTGGCAGATTTCCTCCACTGCTACGCTGGGCTGCTAATGCCAGAGGACCAGTATCCCATCACAGCACAGGCTCTATTGGAAGCCCTGGCTGGGGTTAATTCTGGTTTCCTCTATCTGAACCGTGTACTGGTGGTTCTGCTGCAGACGCTGCTACAGGATGAACTGGCAGAAGGCTACAGTGAGCTTGATGTGCATCTGTCTGAGATTCCACTAACCATGCACTCTGTCTCGGAGCTGGCAAGGCTGTGTCTGCGTCCATGTGATGCTCATGGTGAAGAGAGCGGTCAGGGTTCAGAGGACTCCGGGACCATCGGAGGGTTTGATGATGTAGTGTCCAGTGAGTTTTTGGAGAAGCTGGAGACAGCAGAGGTGTTTGAGCTCAGTCCAGAGGAGAAGGTCAGCCTCCTGGTGGCGCTGTGCCACCGCATCCTCATGACCTACTCAGTGGAAGACCACGTTGATGCAATGCAGCAACGATCAGCTGAGTTATGGAAGGAGCGCCTGGCAATGCTCAAGGTGGTCAACGATCGCAAAAGAGCTGAGAAGATAAAGCGCAAAGAGCTGGAAGGCAAAGGTTGGCAGCTATAAAGTTCTTGCTTAGATTTATTGTTTGTATTGCATTTGTGATAGTTAATGGTTCTTGCCATCTGTCTTCCTGCCTTTGCTTTTAAAGGAGTAAATGAAATGTTAAGAGCTGTAAATACTAATGTTTGCTCTTATTTCCCATCTAAATGCACCAAAAAGCTAAATTTTCTTTGCCATGCATATTTTTACTGATGCTGATGAAGAACTGATCAGTGAATTGATTTAAGATATTTAAAGTAATGTTTTTATTGTCATAGCCAAAGAGGAGGGAGGCACCCCCAAAGAGAAGAAAAAAGAAGGTGGTGCCAAGAAGGAGAAGGAGAAAGAGGTTAAAAATGAAGTGAAGGTGGAGCCTGAGCCAGAAGACATGATTAGCTCAGTGAAGAGCAGGCGGTTAATGGCTGCACAAGCCAAGAAGGAGAAGGAAGAGATGGACAGACAGAACAAAGGTAAAGTGCTGACTGTGGAGCACTTAGTCCTTTTGAAGGAATACTTGTTGTCTGCTATGACTGAGTTATACTTGTAAAACAGAGCTCTCTCACTGGCTCTTATCTGTTCGTGTCAGATTAGAAAACCAGACATCATTATGTGTCTGAATGTTCTCAGTCATCCTGGCCATCCTTCCCATATGTGTAAGTCCTAGCAACTAGACCAGAGTGTTTGTGTTTGAAGAGAGCTCACCACTCATCCAAGTGTCTTCTTCAATTCTGGAACTTTCTGCAGTTGCTGAAACTTGCAAAATTACAATACAATTTGCTTGTGTTTTTACTGTTACTTGGTTTAGAGCGAATGGAAAAGGAGGCAGAAGAGGAACGTGCTCATAAAAAAAGGGCTGCTGCTGAGCGGGCCTTTCAGGATGGGGTCACCAAAGCCAAACTTGTAATGCGCAGGACTCCACTGGGAACAGACAGAAATCACAACAGGTTAGTGCTGAACACTGACATTAACGATAATGTAGAAATTGTTTTATCTTAATTAAAGCAGTCTCTGCAATCAGTGGTTAATGTATTTATTCTGATCATAATAAATTATTGTTTCTGTCCAGATACTGGTTGTTCTCTGATGTTGTTCCTGGCCTATACATTGAGAAAGGCTGGGTACATGAAAGCATTGATTACAGCTACACCCCTCCACCTGAGGAAAAACCAGCACCAGAGCCTGAAATTGAAGAGGATGAAGATAGTGGCTCTGTTACTACTCAAGATTCTGCCAATACACAAGGTATAGCAGCGACTTCATTTAATTAATATTATTATTATAAGAGAAATCTGACTTTTTTTATATTACATACCACATTGTTTAATGTTGAAAATGCATTCAAAATAATTTAAAATATGTGACAGCTGAAAGTTAAAGGATTATAGTGTACTACCTTTTACTCTGCAGAACAGTCACTTTGCCTCACTCAGATATTGAGTGATTTATTTTCTTGTTTGTGATGTAGTAATGGAAAAAGATGATGGCAGTGTAGATGGTGCTATTAGTGAAGGAACCCAGCAGGGAGCAGCACCAGAAGTCTGTATCGAAACTACTATTCCTAAGCAGGGACAGAACCTCTGGTAAGAGCTCTTCTTTGTCTTTCTATGTTCTTCTCTTTCACTTTGCTTTCACATAATATTCTCTGCATTCATAAATGTCCTCCCTCTTATTCAGGTTCATATGCGATAGCCCAGCAGAATTGGAGGAATTAATGGAGAGTCTTCATCCTCAGGGAGTAAGAGAGAGTGGACTGAAGGCAAAGATACAAAACAGGTGAATGTGCTTACAAATGGTGGTCCCTGTATATAAATATTGATTGTAATAACTAAGTGTGAAATGTAAAGTAAGTATGAAACTTAATACTAGCTGTTCAACCTTTGTCATAACAGATACCAAGATATCCTCCACTCCATCCATCTGGCACGTAAGGGGAAAACTGGCCTCAGGACCTGTGACGGCCATGAAGAGCTGCTCAAATATATGCGTAGTGACATCCAGGAGATGGCATCAAGACTCCAGAAAGGAGGCCTGGGGTACATGGACAATAATGAAGACATTGAAGAGCAGGTGATTGATTTGGTCTCAGAAACATTAGCTTTTCACTACACCGATTTTTCTCCTTGCAACTGTAGTTACGGTTTCTCTGATTCTCTTTGTTTGTTTGCAGCTGAAAAACATGGAGAGCCTGAAGGACTTCGGTGAGTGCATCATCACCATTCAGGCTTGTGTCATCAAAAAGTTCCTGCAAGGCTTCATGGCTCCTAAACAGAAAAAGAAGAAGAAACAAGGAGGTGAGGAAAACAGCAAGACTGAAGAGGTGGATGAAGAGAAGAGGCTTGCAGAAGAGGCCAGGGTAAGAGGACAGTCTGGCACCTTTTTGTCTGGCACACCAAATTAAACTATACAGTAACAAACAATGTATCTTGGATAAACAATATGCCCTTCCATCTTAAAAACAATATATTCCACCATTGTACTGCATTTGCTTTTTAGGTGGCAACAGCTGTAGAGAAGTGGAAGACTGCTATTCGAGAGGCTCAAACCTTTTCCCGGATGCATGTGCTACTGGGAATGTTGGATGCCTGCATTAAGTGGGACATGTCTGCAGAGAATGCCCGTTGCAAAGTCTGCCGCAGGAAAGGTAAATGACACTTACCTCATGAATTTTCTCTTAAAGTAACAAGCAGACTTGAATGAAAAGGTGCTTTGTGGGTTATCTGTTTTCGCTCTTTGTTTGGTTGTATTTACACACAGTTAATTAACACGATGGATAACTGAAACGTTACTGACATACCAAAAACTGACACGTCCAAGTTCTCTCATTCAAATTGACGGTTCGGTTTTAGAATAAATTAAGATATCCACAGTTGTACCTTCTGTAAACATGGTTTTCACTCTTCATTCTAGTTTGAGTGAAGCACTGTCATAATTCTGCCTTTTGTCTACTACTGAGGCAAAACCCATCTCTCCTGATGCTGATGTCATGTTGCAGCAGAGAAAGAGCAGGACAGGCTAGTATTGTCAGGCAGGTCAACATTCAGCAGCACCACAGACCCTCAGGTGAACCTGTGGTGACAGGATGACCATCCCCACAAGTTATTATCTGTGTCATTTCTATTTTAGAGAGAGTGTTTTAAAATTAAAAATTAACCAGTGGAAATATAATTATTCTGGTTGCTCAGACCGTTGATGCCACTTGTTCTGTTCCAGGTGACGATGAGCGACTCATCCTCTGTGACGAGTGCAACAAGGCCTTCCATCTGTTCTGTCTGCGACCAGCGTTGTACCGTGTTCCTGCCGGCGAGTGGCTTTGTCCGGCCTGCCAACCTACTGTGGCCAGAAGAGGTTCCCGTTCAAGGTAACGCCTAGTACATGCACACAAACTGTTGTACTACATTGAATACTGTAGAAGTAGTTTTATGCAACACATGTATGTTTACTGAAAAATGGAACTTGTCTTAAATAATTACCTGTTTTTCTTACGTTGCTTTTCTATTACACCACATTATTTCATGTTCATGTCTTTATTGAATGGACTCTTTCAGGAACTATAACCAGGACACAGATGAAGAAGAAGATGAAGAGGAGTCTGAAGAAGAAGACTCTGATGAAGATGAGGATGAAGAGGATGAAGAGGAGAATGACTACACAGCCATGGGCCACAGCTGTGAGTGTCAGTGGGGGAAGTGAATCCGCATTTCACAAACGTGTTTAGTTGCGTGACGTGTCACACTGCCCCTCCTTGAATCGCCACCTTATCGTGGTGGAGGTGTTTGCGTTCCTGAGTGATCTTAGGAGCTGTGTTGTGGGGGGCAGTTTGCCCCTTGGTAGGGTCTCCCAAGGCAAATTGGTCCTAGGTGACAGGTCAGACTAAGAGCGATTCAGAAGACTCTTATGACTATGCCTTCATGTGGGCCCACCATCTGCAGAAAGGCTTGTAAGGGTCTGATGCTGTGTGATTTGGGTGACAGCTGAAGGTAGGGGCCTCGGTGGTCCAATACCCAGTTACTAAAAATAGCTCCAACTGGGAGGAGGCCCTGGGGCAGACCCAGGACACTCTGGAGGGACTGTGACTCTTGGTGGGCCTTGGAATGCCTTGGGGTCACCCCCACAGGAGCTGGAGGAGGTGGCTGGGGAGAAGGAACTCAGGACATCTCTGCTCAGGCTGCTGCCCCCGCGACCCTGACCAGGATAAGTGGAAGATGATGGATGGATGTGTCACACTGACTGATGAGTTTATTTGGTGACAAATGTCCCTCTTCCTGTAAACATGGAACTAAATTGTTTGAGCTGATACTGATCATTATGTATCTGCAATGTCACATTTAGATGGCGGTTAAGATTTGATTTTTGTTTATAATTCAGGTCAGAATTACAAGAACAGAGTATAGCAAAGGAACTTTTCTTTGATAGAAATAAGTACCAGGATGGATTTCTAAAGGAGTGTCTCTTGGTCTTCAGAGTCTGGAATGAAAAGAATGTTTACGGCAAGTTTTAGTTCCTGTCCTCTCTATTGTCTTTGTGTTGTCATGTAGCACAGCTCAGGTCTGGACTCTCGTTTGAAGCGGGGTTTCACTGTGGCTTCACTTGAACTATGTGGCAGGATGATCCCTCTGTCAGTTCAGGGCTGCATGACAAGGTTAACAATTCACCACTTGCACTTGTTCATCGGTGTGAAAGCTCAGCACTGTAAGGGCTGATTCTCCTTTCTTATGTGATAATTTGTCATAGTCCATCAAGAGGGAACAGATTTGGTCCAACTTAAAGGATCAAATTTTTCACATGATGGTGGGCGGGGTGTAAGTCCTGCTTTTTGTTATTCTTGTTGTTCTGAGACCTTCTCATATTTCTCTCTGCAGTGAGATCAAGGAAGAAAAATAAGCAGTCTTCAACCCGGCAGAAAAGTTCAAAAAGTAAAACTAAGAAACAGTTATCCTCATGCAGTCACAGCAGCAAACAGAAAACTGGTCCCAACAGCCCTGCAGACATTGATGAACTGGTAAGAAACAACGGGACAAAGAGGTGCTCTGACACTTGTAGGTTAATGGTTCAGATAAGTTTTAATGTCTGATTTCATCGTGTCCTTAAGTATGTGGGTAACCTGTGCAATAAATTGAATTCTGGCATTTGTAAGATGTGAACATTAACTGACATTTTAACCAACATTTCTGGTCTAAAGTTAACAGTAGCCTTTGTTTACTGCTGTCCAGGTGCGACAGAGTTCCCAAACAGGAGTGCGCAGGCAGGTGCTGGAACTGGAGAGATGTGAGGAAATCCTGAAGAAACTGATGAAATTTCGTTACAGCTGGCCTTTCAGGTGAGAGCACAGCCTGCTGGGTGTTTTTATGTGTTGCAGGGATTAATTTTAAGTCAGGGCAGCATCAGTCACTTCAGATTTTCACCATGTCATTGTCAGATTGTTTCCAGTGGCTCATGTTACTACATAAAAACCTTGAATCAAATCTCTGCCTCACTATTGTCACTGCATCTGGAGCTCAGTGCAGACCAGGCGACGGGCTTAAAGAAATGTCAACACGCCTCTCATTCCAATAAGGGGTTCAGTCAGACTCTGCTCCTTGCTGTGTTGCCATTATATATATATTTTTTTTTGCTTTTGTAGTCTCTTAACTTTAACCTACCAAATCATTCCCAATCAAATCCTGTTTAAATCATTGCCTATAACTGAAGATTTGTTCGTCAAAGATGCAGTCTACCATGTCTGGAAACTAGCTAGTAGCTGATAGTTTGTGGCTGTCTGCTGTAAACGATTAGACAGGATACCTGCCAGTCAACATGGCTAACAGTGTCATACGTGCAGGAGCTCATGTACTCAGAGTAGAAGACAGTCGTAGCTGTAGCTACTAGAGAGCTAGCAACTGTCGCTTATTTAATCACAGGATGACAGACAGCTTGCATTCCTTCAACATCTTGTGCAGATCAAAAAACAAACAAAAAAACAGCCATACTAGCTTGACAACTGTGTGTCAAGTATAATATAGAAATATATTTGTTGATGTATTTTTTACTGTAATATCTTTATAAAGTTAAACTTGTCATCTGTAAATCTTATAGTATCAAATTAAAGGTCCAGCCAATCAGAATGGCACTCAGTGAAGCACAGATTTCCACCAAGGCCCACAGTGCACTGTTCCAACAGATCTGGACCTGCACTGAAATCTTAAATATTAAAAACCAAAACCATTCATTCATTCCCTTCTATCTCAGCTTTGGTGGTGGATTCAAGTCTATGGCCCCATTTCTTACTTTACAACAGATTTTTAGAACAGTTCTAAAACTATCAAAGATGTGTCAAAACTGCTGACACTACTGAATCATCATTACCTACACATTGGTGCTGGTTGCAGCTGTAGCGCCATCTGTTGCTGTACAGCAGCTGGAAAATCACTACCCCTATCGAAATATATTTGAAGCTACTCATCCTGGTTTTTACTTAGAAGATGAATGTATTGAAAATACTGAAATTAAACACCATCTGCTTTATTTGGTCTAGTAGGTAGCAGACATATTAGTAGCACATTTTGGAACCCATCCCTACTGGGCAGTGTCCATGCTGACTGAAAAAAATGTCACACACTACATGTGTTCTTTTGTTATTAGACTCATCATTGTATTTCCTTCTCTTTCAGGGAGCCTGTGTCCCCAGAGGAGGCCGAAGACTACCTGGACATCATCTCGCAGCCCATGGATTTCCAGACTATGCTGGGAAAGTTCAGCCATGGTTCATATCGCAACAGCCAGGACTTCCTTGAAGACATGAAGCTGGTCTTCTCCAATGCAGAGGAGTACAATCAGCAGGGCAGCACTGTCCTCTCCTGCTTGGCCAAGACGGAGCAAACCTTCACCGAACTCCTCCAGAAGCTGCTGCCCAGCCTCAACTACCTCCGTAGGCGCTCTCGCAAGCGTGTTGTCCAAGCTCCTGCAACATCGGAGGAAGAGGAGGAAGAAGAGGATGAGGAGGATGAGGAGGAAGAAGAGGAAGAAGAGGAGGAAGAACAACCACAGAAGAAGATGCAAAATGGAAAGAAGAAAACTCGGAATGGCAGGACACAGAAGTATGAAGAGAGTGAGAGTGAGGAGGATGAAGATGAGGAGGAGAGTGGCAGGAGGAGAAGTAAGCGGACATCGGGCACCTCAGGCAGGAAAGATTACAGGGAGCAGGATAGTGATGATGAGCGGGATACACGCAGAACTCGGCAGCGGGGGGGCCGGGGCGACGCTGGTGGAGCGAGCAGTGACGAGGATCGGTCCAACCAGCGACATTCCAAGAGACTCAAACGCTCATGAAGTTCAGGGTGCTTTCTGTTGATTTGTCGTCTCTTTGCTTTAAAATTTCTGTCCCGCACTTCTGAAAATGATTGAGCTCTTTATTGCCTGCTCTATTACAGCCAGTGGGACTTGATCCTCAGAAGAAATTTTTGTGTTATTGACTTTATGTTCACACTTTGAAATAAGACAAAAGAAAACTGATTTATATTTGTAACATGTTTAATATCAGTGATGGTTTTCTTTTTTTTTTTTTTCCAATGAAGAAATTTTGAAACATTTGAGACAATGGAGAAGTCTTTGAAGCTCTTAAGACTCTTCAGTTCCAGGTTGACAACCTCACACAAGTGTAATTTGGCTGAAATTGCTGAACCTGTCATGTGGACTGCTTTGTTTATATTTGCGGTCACTCCAGACACCTTTTACATTGTGATCCTGTCTTTACCCTGCACATACACTGTCCAGCCATCACTTTAAATCAGGCAGTTGCAGTAAAATGTTTGCCCTCATACCTGCTACAGTCCAGTGTGTTGTCAATAAGTACTTTGAAGAGGTGCTGTTGGTGTAGCTGAAACCCTCTGGGTTTACTGGGAAATCTTTGATATAAATGTGTCAACTCCTCCAAATTTTCTTACTATGTGTAGTATCTTGCCATTTTATCGTTGGTCAAATGCAAGTTTCTAGATAAATATGATAGTTTTACTAGTTCTAGTGTTTTTCAACCCAGTTTCAGGATTTGAACCATTATGACAAAGAATTAACAAGTAGTTTCATCAGTTCTCATGCTAAAAATAAGCATAATCTCATTACAAAACCCAGGACTCGACTTGTCTTGGAGTCTCATTGTGCGTGTAAAGCTGACCAGCGTCTCTGCTCCGTAGTGCCCTGACACTTTAAAAGAACCGGTACCTCAAAGCTCTGCCAGTTTGCACTTCTTTTTGTGTAAAGTGCATCTCTTATGCCAGCAGGACCACACTTTACATAGACATTTGTAAACAGTGTTTAAAACAGCAAATGTGATGTTTGTCAACAAAATGGGCATTTTGAATATTTGATATTTTTTGCACATATTATTTGGTATTGTAAATTAAACTTCTTAGTTGATCTTAATCACATCCAATAAATCACTATTATGTAACCAGGGCTCTTCTGGTCAATGCAGAGAACAGGTCAGGACACCTTTTTTCTTCTGTCTCAGCAGAAATGGTTTGTTTTGTCAGCTGTATACTTTTAAAGCCTGTCTCATATGCGTAGGTTAAATCAGGGGTGTCCAATCAGTGCCACAAAAGGCCGGGACACTGCACATTTTCTTTTTAACCAGTCTCTTCAGCAGGTGATTTCACTGAATTCCTTCCCACTGACTGCACTTCAGTGAAAACACCTGCTTTAGTGAGTGGCTGGAAAGAAAACCTGTAGTGTCTGAGCCCATTGTGGCAATAATTGAGAACCCCTGGGTTAAATCAAGCTCTCTGAGGCAAACCACAGTTCCCTGCATGTCCTGGAGAAGTCACCAGGTGGTGCTCTACCCCTGCACTTTGAATTAGTTTTACCCAGAACAATTTCCAAGTGGTGACCTCAGCATCAACACCTGACAGTGACTCTTGAAACACTTTAAGCATCGTAGTCGTGGTGTGTTTTGGCACTTGGTTTCGATTTACTACAGACACCGGGCAGGAAAGCTGCTGCAGCAAAATATTGACTCGGCACTGGCTGAAAGGAAGCATTTTGCATATTTCAGTGTGCAGACGTTTCCCTGTGGATGTCTGAGGTTGTATATAACTCATGAGGCCTCTTTGCCCTCTTTCCTTTGTTTTTCTAGTGCTGTTAACTGTCTTCAGGGTTTTGTCATTTCATTTGCCCACTGATACCCACCTCCCCTCTAATTTTTTGGCTTTGTTCCTGACCTGATTTAATAGTTATTGATTAATAATTGTTTATCATTTTAGTGAACAAGCAAAAGTGACTGCCCCCGCTATACCTGTCTGTAAATGCTTTCTTTACTCTTGAAGGAACTGCAAAACACTTTTACACTTCTTTTTTTATATATATTTATAGTCTCTAAAGCTGGGTTCGGGCAGGTTGGGAGGATTCACATGTAAAGAATTTCCAATAAAGGCTATGGATGAACAACACAGTTCTCCCTGTTTATTTAGTTCTGAGCTGACATCACTGCCATTTGTAAACCTGATAAACAATGACTGGGGTAAGAGCAGGTCAGCTGTGACCATCGACTGATGTCTCCTTTACTTTTTAATAAAATGTCAAACTCATGTTTCCCTTTGGTGTGGATTCTTTCTGTAAAGCAGCAGCAAAGAGTTAGTGTGCAGAAATATCCCCTTTGTTTGCCATACTCGACAGGAGGTTATTTTTACTTAGGCATTGATGTGAAAGTAGGCCTTTACTGCTGTAGCTGGTTAAAAATGAGATTTACCATTTTGGTTCTACATTAAGCTTCATTATTTCACTCCATTAATCCATTGACCATATAAAACTTCTGAAAACAGTGAGAGATACCACCGTGAGTACCCAGAGACAGATGATCTCCAGCGGGGAAATTAATTTGTCCTTCAGTGCACAAAAAATAGTGCGGTAGTAATCAGTAATTCATGGCAGCAGTTTCAAAACTGTACTCAAGACCTGAAAAAATAAACGTGGTCCCTCCTTTAGACCAAACACATGCAGTAGCATTTTTAGTGTGACCAAATCCTACCAGTCAAAAAGAATGAACAAAAGCATAAAAAATATGCAACGGAGTCAGAATATAGACCAGATAATATAATGAACAAAAAATGAGCATCATTTGAAAAGAATCAAGTAAATTAGGATAAAATTGCAAAATTATGCAAAATAAGGAATGTAAAATTGATTGTAATGAGCAGAACATTTAACAAAATGAACAAAATAATCAAGAAATCTACAAGCCCAATTCCAAAAATTTGGGATGTAACTAAAATTTAAATAAAAACAGAATGCAATGATTTGCGACTGTCATAAACCTATATTTTATTCCCAGTAGACCATAAACAACATGTCAGATGTTGGAACTGAGACATTTTACCATTTCATAGAAAATATTATCCTTTTGAACAAATCTCAAAAAAGTTGAAACAGGGTCAACAAAAAGCTGGGAAATTAATTGGCACAAATCAAAAACAACTCGAGGAGCATTTGACAACTAATGAGGTTAACTCGTACCAGGTCAGTAACATTACTGGGTATAAAAGAGCATTTTAGAGACACAGAGGCTCTCAGATGTAAAGAGGGCCGAGGATCACTAACCTGCAACAAACTAAAGCGTGTGGAACAATTTCAGAAAAATGTTCCTTATTGTGAAATTGTGAAGACTGAAGATCTCGACATCTACAGTGCATAATATCAAAAAATTCAGAGAATCATGAGGAAGGCCTGAGGTCAAAACGAGATGCTCGTGATCTTTTGGCCCTGGGGCTGCACTGCATCAAAAACAGACATGATTCCCTACTGGAAATCATTTCATGGGCTCAGGAACACGTCTGTGAACACAGTTCACTGTACTACCCACAAATACAAGTTAAATCTGTATCTCGCAAAGAAAAAGCCATAAGTGAACATGATCCAGAAGCACTGCTGTCTTTGGACCAAAGCTCATTTCAAATGATCCGAGGCATTCATCTGACCACAGAACAGTTTTCCATTTAGCCTCTTTTTGGACTTGGGGTTGTACTCTGAATACATATCAGTCACTAAAACGTAAATTAGGTAGTGCAGGGCAACCAAAGCACACGTTAATTATCAAGATGCACAACAATACACACCAAAAATTACAAAGTAGCAAATTAGTGAAGCAAATGAATAAACATGTAAAAAAAACGAGTTTCTTAATAAAGAAAATAAAGAAAGGAACAAGGTAAAATTAAAAAAACAATAAAATGTGCAAAAAAAATCGACAAAGTAAGCAACAAAATGAGCAAAATAAACCAAAAATTAAACAATGGCAAAAATTAGTCAAATAAACAGCAACCACTAGGATTCATTTGTAATTCCACTGTGACTAAATGCCCTTTGTAATGTGACAGATCCAAGCATCACATTTAATTCTGCACAAAAACGAGTCAGTGCAGTTGGAAAAGTGAGCGCTGTACGTAGTAGAGGAGAGCATAAGGGGGACAGACACTTCTTGTGAGATCTGTGGTGAGGCGCTGACAGCCTCGGAGTGCTCTGTAATTTGGAAACAGGTGTCGAAGCTAAGATGGATCAGAGGAAAGGTCAGAGATGGTAAAAGTCAGTGGAAACGAAGCACTTGATTAGTGACACTTCAAGCATGGTGGCAGCTGCATCCAGCAATAACAAACCTGAAACTAGAATTGAACTTGACAGAGGTGCAGAGCCACGCCATGCTGATTGCAGTTCAGATTTTGTGACATTACCTCTGACAATAACGTAATAAATATGCCAAATCTGATTTTGAACTTTAATGACACTATGGCCTTGACCTCTGACCTATTGTCTCCATCAACACAGCCACAGGTGCTAGTCCCAAGGTCATTCTCTGTGCACCAAGGTCAGTGAACCCGGCTTCATTTGTTTTTGAGTTAGAGCATGAACAGATGGACAGATGGCAACTAACACTTCAACCATGTCTCAGCTCAGTCAGCAGATATTCTTTACCAGTGATGAGTAGAGTACATCCAAACAGTACTCAAGTGAAAGTATTGTTACTGTAGAACAATATTGACTGAAGTAGAGTGACTCTAGTAAAAGTATTCATAAGAATACAGTATGTACTGAGACAAAATAATCAAAAAATGAGTCAAAATGAACAAAATAATTAAGAAAATGAGTCAATATGAACAAAATAATCAAGAAAATTAATGAAATGAACAAAATAAAGTCTATTAGTAGACATAAACAGAACATTCAAGAAAATGAGCAAAAATGAGGAAAATGATCAAGACGATGCACAACAATGAACAAATTAAATGAGAAAATGTGAAAAAATTAAGCAATCACCAGAAAAATTGGGAAAAAGAAACAATAGTCAAGGAAGTTAGCAAATTGAACAAAATAATTAAGAATGTGAGCAAAAATGAAATAAAAAGATCAAGAAATGAATAAAATGAATATAATTAGAAAAAATAAGCAACAAAATAATAAAAAAAACTGACAAGAAGGAAGAAAATGAGTAACAAAATGAACATAAAACAGTTGATTTTAAATGATTTTGTTCATAATTTAAACTCCTGCCCTTTCTAGGTTTGATCCATGGGACCTAACTTTGGAAAATTTTGGATTACAGTTAAAGTGGGTCACAGATTTTTTTTGATAATTTATAACTTTTTTATGATGTTGATTTAAAAGGGTGTTTTATTTTGTTGTAAAACTGCTGAGGTAAAGAGAGTAAAATACCTAAACAAATAAAATACATAATTGTTATGTTAAGCGGATTAATTCATTGTTTATTCATTTTTGGTCCAGTGGTTTAGAGAAATAGGATGATATCTAACTGAGCAGTACTTTACAACAAAACAAACTCTGTATGATTTAAATGAACTTGTAATGAACTCTGTGCAACAGATACATAGATCACTTCACCCCTGGGAGCCATCGTAGCCTCTATTCTTAGTCGCAGCATTAGAGGATTTGTTCACTAAAAAACACGATCCAGTCATAAAACATTAACTTGCAGGAGTTCTGCATCAGAGTCTCTCCAAAGTCATGAAATGTGGAGTCAAATGAAGTCTAGGCCATCCCTCATGTGGTGCATCCTACGCAGTGGAACACAGTCGAGACCCACATTTATCAGCTCACTTCCCTGTTAAATCATGTCCTAATTGTCCACATGTTCTGCAGCACAGAGGAGCTGCTCCCTGACTTACGCACACACAGACTGAAAGGCTGATGTGCACTTTGAGAAGGTGATGATGCATATGTGGCACAGCATGGCTGAAAGTTACACACAATGCAGAGTTTGGGGAAGGTGGCACATGTGATCTAAACGTTGTGTATGTAGGATCAGCAGTTTGACAGGTTTGATCCGGATGGGTTTTACAGGTAAGATTGTAAGATTGTGTAAGATTTAGGGCAGCACAGAAACAGAATATTTACGTTTCCATCCATCCATCTTCTACCGCTTATCCGTGGGGTCGGGTCGCGGGGGCAGCAGCTTGAGCAGGGAGTCCCAGACT
>JAQQAE010001854.1:0-23954 GCA_029823295.1 Pseudamia nigra
GGTGGGGGAGGCTGGGGTGGTTGACTGGGGTCACCAGGTCAGGCCAAGATAGAACAGAAGGAATCTGGGTGCAGGACTGTGGGATAGGACTTGGGCCCCTTTTGTTCCCCCTTTCACGTTTTTCCTACCACCGTTGTGTTAGCCTTCAAACTTGAAAATACTGAGATCAGTGACACTCTGGAATATGGAAGTTATTATAGTTTTGAAACCTTCACAAATCACTTCAAGAGCGGTAAGATTTTTAGTTCAGTAAAAGAAGCATAACATCACGTATAATTTATAAAACCACTGTTTAGAATAATCACTTCTAAATTCAAATCTAAATCTATTTTACTCTTGAAAACCATGAATCATTATCATTGTGGCAAAACTATGTCGCTTTTATCTGTAATTTTCTTTTATTTTTGGTTGTTTAGTTTTCACATTTTTAAAAACATATTTTGTTTTTTTTTTTACCATGCTTTCGTTGACAGTGAATATAACACAATTGAAATTCAGATGGTCTCATTCATCCTGTGCTCTTCTGAGAATAAAATATTTACAATTGTAAGTATTGAACAATCAAGCCCTGTTAGTTTGGCTTATTGGGTTTGAGCTGATAGTGACTCAAACAGCTGTTCTTGGAATCTCACATCAGGTGAAACTATATTATCCTGGTTCCTATTGTATACTGTATGGATCACTAGAGTTTATTTACATGGACATGACAGCATGGATGCCCACTGGGGGCAGGGTCCTTCTCTAAGGCTGCTGTCTCACGACCAGAGGTCAATGGCTGTGTCCAGCTCTGGCCAATCCCAGGGGCATTTGTTGTGTGCTCTAGTGTCCAGCTGAAGGGGGTGGCAGTCAGGGTCTTATAGGGCAGGTCTGGCAGTGGACCTAACACAATGGCTGCTGGTAATTATGCAAACTGTTTGATGGGAAAAGGGTTGTGGGAGGGACATCTGGACCCTGACCTCTAACCCAGGGAGCCGGATCTCACACAATACATGGCCAGACTGGAGAGGACTTCTGGTTAGACAAGAGAGGTCAGTCCATATTGATTAGGAGAGGGGGTGTAATGCAAATGGGGCACACAACTGCCTACTGGATTAAATTGGACCATCCAAAAAACACCAATTTTGGTGAGAATGGTCCCTCTTTGATGACCTTAAGCCTACAGGCCTACATGATACACACTCACTATCCTTCACACAACGAGACTGCTACAACAAAAATTCATCCACTCACCAAGGCCACTGATGGTATAGGTGTAGTTCTGAGCCTGCAACTGGATGGTGGGCTGCTCTGGTTGCCCTTCCTCATGGTAACACAGCCGATAACCCTGCACAGCCACAGCATCTGAGGAACGTTGCCAGCGTGCCATGATGGAGGTGCAGTTGAGAGGCTCCAGTTTAAGTACAGGGGCTGAAGGCACTGAAGGAGCAAAGACAGCAGCCATGAAATCAACAATATTAACAAGGTTACTGAGCAGAGAGGAATGCAAAAATAATTTTAAAAAATGTGCTTTTAATTATCTTTATCTGAATAGTAGGTCCCACATGGTTTAGTTTGTCCTGTGTTATGTTTTTATTCCTGAGATTGTCCTTAACACTTTTTATGTATGTGAAAATACACTTTAGAAGCCCATCTAGGGACCAAGTTCACAACATCACACAGCAAGAAGCTCCACAAAGGAAAGGGACAAAATAAAAGATCATTGTTGATAAAGTCATAATTTCAACTGCAATTTGGAAGAGACAGCTTCAGACATTTGTTTTATGATAACAGTTACAAAACAATGTATCTTTCTGTTTGATGTGCAATGTCCAAACATATAACTGAACTTTTGAAAACCAGAAATGCAGCTTTAGTGGACAAATAGCCTCCCCCAACACACCAGGCCATGAAAAGAGGCTATTCTTTCCCCCAGATAGACGCCTAAGGCCCTCTCTCTTTATGACCCGTGACTGAGGCCACTCTAACATCACTGACAGCGAAGGGCAAAGGTTCCAGGGTAACTAACACAAAGACTGTGGGACAATGCTACGAGAGCAAACTCTGCTCATGAGCCACTCAGCATGAACTCTAGAGATTCTCCTGGTATTTAAAAAACATAACACAAAGGCATCTAAACTGCATGTTTGACACTTTGAGATTTGAGTTATTAGAGTCATACTGAAGGTGCAAACACCTTCCTCAAAATCATTTAAATACACATGAAAACTTAGAGAACTAAAAAATACTAAAAAGTGACCCATACAGCTCCTGTTAGTACCATCACATGAGATGACGACATAAGAAGGATATCACAAAACTCCAGCTTCTGTTACACCATTTTCTGTTTGATATTTTGCAGGTTTACCTTTGCTGCTGGAGGTCTTAGGAGTTCGGTGGGAGGTCCACGCTGAAGGCTCACACCAGCCCACACGAGTAGCTGCAGCCATGCGGAGCAGGTAGATGCTGTCAGGCTGCAAGCCCTCCAGGAGGAATTCGGTACTATTCTGAGGTAGCTCCACTGAGGTGACTGTGTTGTCTGCAGCTGTACGATATGAGAGTCTGTAGGCAGACACCTGGCCGCGGCTCACCTTGGGTGGCAGTGGCTGCCAGCTCACATGGATGTCTGTGGAGCTGTGGCTGGTCAGAGTTAGCTCTGGAGTACGTAGAGGCACTGTAAAAAATGGATAACACAAATATAGTTAATATCAATGTGGTGACAGATTTCACATGCTTGCTGAAGGGTAACGGTCACATTACATATCTTGTCCACTCATAAATATAAAAAAACAAAACCATACCCATCTCCATTATCTCCTCTTGAAATGTGCTTTGTGCACACACCACTTGCATTTGTGTGAGCTTAACTACCAGAGTGATTTATTGCAAGGAATGCTGGGAGTCTCAGGGCTCTGTACTTACCATCCTCCAGGGTATGTTGACTGACTTGGTCCGACATACGACTGGCTCCCATTGGCATATAAGCCACAATGTAAAAGCTGTAGTTTCGAGCTGGTTCAAGGTCATCAATGATGTGGCTGGTCGTGTCATTTCCAATAACAACTTGGTATTCTTCGTTGTTAAGACCTGACATGCAACACAAAAGAAATTGCAGGTATATTAAGTTTCAAAGAAGAGGAAAACTTCTATTGAGGTATGTCAAAAGCATGCACCATGTAAGCAGTTGGTGTTTAATGACTAGGCTGCCTCCAGGCTGTTAAAGCAAACTGAATCAAACATCTAAAAACATAAACTAAAAAAAACTTTTCTTTAGAGTAACTGTTAGTTTAGATATTATTGTTTAATTTCTTATTACAATATTGGTTTCAGGACTATGAGGGTTTGAAAAGCTACTATGTCCTTTTAAATGCAAGAAAAATGAGCTGCAGAGTGGACAAAGGGCTGACTAAGCCTGTTGTTATTTGACTGAAGTTGCCATTCTAGATCTTCCTTGACCCCTGCTCTGCACAGCAACAACAGATGGCCTTCACCAAGGAAAGCTTATCACATGTGAGGGGACGATAGCTTGTCATCTTCTCACATTTTTTCACCTTCCACCCAGCTCTTATGAGGCGCCACGCACGGCTGCCATGTCATTTTGGTGCGCTTCAATATGATTGCACCTTAATGTCAAGTAAAATTCTTTGTAGGTGTATGCATACTTGGAAATAAAAGAACATTCTGATTCTGATTCTCTGAATATTTTCATATTGAATAATAAAACCATAATCATCTCTGTTCTCATATTATTCTTACCTTCAGCTTTCATATAATGGATGGAATACGCTATGACTTTGTCTGCGTTGTAAAGTGGTCTCTCCCATGCGAGTAAGATAGCTGAACTTGAAATAGTCTCAGCATGGACATTTCTTGGAGCACTGGGCCTGTCCTCAGACATGACAACAATAAGGCGAGCCAAGGATAGCACAGAACCCTGTTCACTCTCTGCCACACACTGATAGATGGCATCATCCTCTGGAATAATCTGGGTTATCACCAATTTACTGTAAAAAAAAAAAAAAGAATAGATGTTTGAAAAATCAGTAAAATCCACATGGATGGAAAGTACATAGGAACATCACATTTCACTCAGATAAAAGGGTTCTTTCAACAGCTAGTCTATACCTGTTGTACATCTTAATTCTGCCATTTAAATGAACCTCCTCTCCATTTTTGAGCCAGCTGATATGGGGTGGAGGCACACCCTTCGCCTGGCACATAAAGCGGGCTGTGCCTGCTCTTGGACGGGTCTGGCTTTCAGGCCTCTCAACAATGGATGGTGGTACTAAAACACACACACACACAAAAATAAATTTATGATAAAAATACAGCCTTGGAAATTTTAGAAGCAGGTAAAAGAAGATGACATCCTAGGAGTTTACCCAGAACAGTGAGGTTTGCAGCAGCAATGGTGTAGTTGCGTGTTCCAGGGGTGGTGGCCCTACAGAGGTAAATTCCACTGTGCTTGGAGTTGATGTCAGTGATCACCAGGTTCCCATTACCCAGAACTTTGGCATTGTACACATCAATAGGTTTACTGTCAGCACGGCTCCAGGAGATGATGGGCCTTGGACTACCAGTGGCCATACACTCCAACACTGCAGTCTGGTGGAGTGAAACTGTGCTGTTCTGAGGTCCGGCAATGATTCTGGGCCTTTGACGAGGTTTAGGGCCTGCACCTTCACAAGAACATGAAATTAATAAAAAATATATTCAGTGTGTTCACAATAAAATTTCTGTATCTTCCTCAAATCCAACTGCTGTGGTCTCTGTACCTTGATTGACTGTCAGTGTAGCCTCGCTACTCTTCAAATGGCTGCCAATGTTGGTTGCCACACATCGATACTGTCCAGCATCTTCGAGTTGTACATTATGGATTTGAAGGACTCCATTTGGCAAAACTGTAATTCTATGAATATGTGTAGAATACAAAGACACAATTAAAGAGGGAAATGCTTTAAATGGCATAAATAAAATAGGAGGCTTTTAATCTTCAAAGCAGAAAAACATGACAAAACAGAAGTGCATGCAAATAGATGACCCATCATCTAATATAATCCACATCCATATACCTGTCTGTCTCTAGTGGTAATGTACTTTGGTTGAGCTCCCAGGTAATGGTGGCAGGAGGGCTGGAGGCCACAGCACAGGAGAATCGTGCCACTGAGCCCTCAGTCACCACCACAGGCACAGGATGTATGAGAAACTCTGAGATACCTGTGAAAAAAAATGACTGAAGAATCAGTGGTGAACTAAGCTAACAAAAATATACAGTGAAGCCTTGTTTGTTCATTATGCTCATTTTTTGTATTTAGTGCAATAACAATTGTTCATTCTTACACATCAAATTACCTTTTAAATGTAAGTTTTAATATAAAAATACGTTATGTCATGTTGATTTTTTAGTTTAGGTCCAAAAAGCCTTTTATTTGGATCCTGACCAAGCAGTATTTGGGAAACACTGCTTTAAATACAGCATTTGCAAAGTGTGAACACTATTTATTATGAATATAAAGCTCTAACTGTGATTGATGTGACCTGGTTCTATGAGAGGAATTGATCCTTGTGATTCTACTTTTGTACAGATGAGCTTTCAGGCTTAAGTCTGACCAGCTGGTCCAATCAATGGATCAATTGAAGAATGACACTGAATGATGCATTGTAATAGATAAACACTAATTAATTTCACTCAATCTGCATAAGGAAGACTGCCATAAACTACAATACCTGGAGTTATTTCTGACACAATGGTGAAAAATAAAAGTAAATGTATTTTTTGCAAAAGTTATGGTTAACACACTATGTATTGGAAGAATAAGAAATTTTGTCCATTTAATGCTCTACTTGGATGTTGTCAGTAGAGACAGTTTATCTGTACGTATGCTTCCTATACATAGATTAAAACACGTTATTATTTTCCTGAGTCATGTTATATTCTTATGTATCCAATGCCTCTTTCCATAATCACCATAAAACAACCCCCAATCTGCATTTATCTCCAGAACAATCTATAAGTTATGACCAATGACCTTCATTCATTAAGGTGATAACTCTGTCCCTTCCCCCTCACTTACAAAATAGTAGTCAATATCATGTTAAAGAAAATCAATACCCAGATCTCCCACTGAAACACCACATTTAAATCCTGGGCTTTTGGAGATCTAAATGAAAGAGCAATCCTTTAATTTAGGGCTAAATCTCATCAATATTACAGAAATAAACTGGTAACCCTGCTTAAGCTAATTAAAGGATTAGTTTCAACTTGGCCCAACAATGATGATGATTTATGATCTGCTTTTAATGATACCTGTGAAATAGTAGCAGGTTTTATTTTATAGTTTCAATTGCAAAAAAAATCATCTAACAAATTTGTTTTCCACATGTCACCTTCTTATGGAACCTGGAATTATCCAGCAGTTGCTCACAGAAAAACATGACAGACTTGTGAGCATCATCATCATCATCATGATCTCCTGCTGGTAAGAATTTCACAACAATATGGTGTTGACTCTCCAATGAAAGACAACAGAACATAGTCACTCTTGCTGAAATAAATGGTGTAGATGGTAGGTGTGGCCTACACAGGCTCCACTAATATGGCCACCTCTGTTATTTGAAAGAAATCAATGTCTAGGTCAAGCAGCACAAAGGTTTCTCTAAAGAGGTCAAAGTTCACCTCAACCCCCTGTCTATTCAATTTTAGCCTAAACTAGGGGCTAGGTCAAAGTCAGTTTTTGCATCATTTTGGCATAAATAGAACCTTGTGATTTTTATGTGCAGATTATATCCTATATCCAGTGATGCACAGGCATAGAAGCATAACTTCAAATCATTTATAATAAATTTCATACTATTATAATGAAGACATGGTGCACATCTGAGACTATGTGTGAATCAGATAGCTGCTCAAACTCGTAAACTCCAGTAAAAATAAGTGCTTTCTGGATGTAAACATGTTTTGAAAGCAGCCACAGTATTTTCTGTTGGATATTAGGCTCATTCACTCACATAACAAACTGGCCTGTGTTTAACAAAAGGCCTCTGGTTGACAGGGCAACAGAGGCACTGATGTGGTGAAAGGGATTGTGGGCTAAAAGAAAAAACAGCAGGCCAGCCCGACCCGAGCAGGTCTGTGACATCACAAAGCCTTTCCCTGCTGACCTCTGACTCCCAGGACCCCTGGACAGAAGGGGAGCACAGAGGAGGAGGCCCATCCTCCACTCCCTGCCTACAGCTGACCAAAACCTTTAACCCTTTCACTGACAAAGACTGGACAATAGGACAAACTTGACTTTTTGGGGATTCTGAAATTGCCTTTCCTAATAAGACCCTGTATAAGTAAATTAAGTTTCAAACCTTTATGACATGTGGCTGAAACAATCACAACTAAGTATTTACAGTATGTTTTGCGGTTGTTTTGTTGCTTAACTTTATACGCAGAAATATTATTGTTATTTTTCTGTCTGGTTTATCTAGGCTATGTGGGTTAAACTGTTTTGAATCACTGTGCATAAGACAAACTTCCTACTTCTGTCAGTGTCAAAATCAGGATATTTTAGAAGAACATGCTAGTGTCCATGACACCAGTTATAGGATATCCCTTGTAAGACCTGTGAAAAGTGTCTATGGTGTACTATGTCTATGAATGGACACAGCTGTCCTGACCACTGATACATGGACAAACAAATGCTGTGAAAACCCAGCCTTTTCTTCTGCAGCGGTCAGGGGCACTCCAAACAATGGCTGAAAGGCAAATGGCCTTTCAGAGATTGTGTAGCAGACCATTCAACAATTACACAGAGCCATGGTCTGCAATCACAAAGTTATCCCACTGATATGTGAGGAGAGAGGAAGCTAATTTCCTTCATTTTTAAAGTTTTTGGCAGCGTTTCATAAGCACTTTAATAACTTGAACAAGTGTTACTTTTAGTAAAACATGGTAACAACAGTAAACGTACAGCTGGGCATTTATGAGCGATTTATTAGCTTCTTGATTGACTCTCCATCTACCTGTAACTGTCTCTTAAAATGATCCTGTAACAGGACTGACAGCTTTAAACTCAAATATGGCCAGGTGAGAACAACTTTCAATGACATGGACACCAAGACTTAAGAGGTTTTCCTTAAGTAAAAAAAATAACAGGGTGGAATACATCTGCTTCCCATCTCCAGGTTAATAACTCATGAACTTGCCATTCTGATGCCTGTATATTGACACCCCAGTGTGAAGTGAAAATCGCCAACAAGCTCCATACTTACTTGCGATAGTCAGACGTGATCTTTGGCTTAGGATAGCTCCATATTTGTTTTGGGAGAGGCACTGGTAGAATCCTTCATCTGAATCCTCCACAGTATGCTTTATCTTTGGTATGTATAGGGAGCCATTTGGCAGAAACTGTATGTGTTCACTTTCTGTCACGCGAACTCCATTCTTTAGCCACTTGATAGTGACTGGAGGTTGCCCATGAGCCTGACAGTCCAGGACCACAGGATCCTTTGGTAGCACAGTCACATCACTGGGCTCTGTGATGAAGGACAACTCACTAAAACACAAAACACCTAAAAGGAAGAGAAGAGAAAGATTAGAAAAGAGTTTGTTATAGTAATAGTTCCATACGCAGGTCACCGTGTACTGGAGAAACAAATTGACCATGCTTATTGATCAAGAGAAATAATCAAAAATGCACACAGAATGGGTTTAGTAGCATTCCCTTAATATGACTTGACAGCCTACATCCTTACATATATGTTGTAATGTTGGCTTAGGAGAAGGTAAAACAAGAAACATCATTCCTTTATATATTTATATTCCTTTAAATCAGCAATGATGTTTATTATACATAGTCAGTCATGAAAATCATACATAATAAACATGTCCTAACCTCAGGTCAGCATTAAATACATTTTCAAAATACTTTTAATATGATTTTATTAATACTCGGCTAAGTCTAGATCGTATCTATTATGTATGATAATTATGTCTCTTAGAGCATAAATGAAAACATCATTTATTCCTTTAACTTAGCAATTATGTTTCTACATTTGCTGTAAGAGTCATTAAAATTATCCAGAATGGACATTCTGAGATATTAGTTACATGACATTTAAGATGAGACTTTATTTACTGTCACCTGAGCCTAGATCATGTCTATTATGTATGATATTCAGGACTCAGAGCGGTTAAGGTAACACCATTTAATCCTTTAAAAGAGCAATGATGCTTCCTTGAATGTGGTATCCATAGGTTCTAAAGACATTTTCTTGGCTTAGATAAATATTAACTACACTGCATAAATTACACTGAAAAGTAGACAGAGACTAGTAACGAGACCTTAGTTTGTATATTTAAGCAACACGTGCTAATATTATCAGTTCTTACTCAACACGGATATAAATTACGTTGCTTTTCGATTATATTTTGTTGTTCTTCAGGTAGACTAACTAGCATGAAGGCAGTTCGTTAGGCTCGTTAAAGTCTGTAACGCACGTCACCAGCTGTAACTAAAACTAAACGATAACCGAAATAATAACAAGACACTTACTTGATAAAGGAATAAGCAGAAGATAGAGCAGCCACATGTGGCAGCGTTTCATCTTAAACTTGGCCATTTATCCACTTGGTTGTGTCATTTCCCCCCCTCAGCGACACGCCGCGCTGCGTGTGAACCGGAGACGGCCCGAACCTCTTCTGTCCGCGAGCAGGACCGGCGGCTGGACAGGGCGGACGGGCGCGCGACCCCCTCCGTTTGAGACATGCGCAGACCACACAGGCTGAGGGCGCGTGAGCGTGAAGTGGGGTCCAGGGAGCCCAGGGTCCATCAGGAGGAAGAGGGAGACGCTGAGCTCTGACGTCATAGTCTTATTGATTACACCTGATTTGACCAATCTGAGCGTCGGGTAGTGGTGCCTTTTTACTGGGTCACATGTTGGTTTATTAACTTTGGTTAATTTTGTTTAAATTGTTAGTTTTTCTTCAGTTCATTTGTGTTATAATTTGTGTTCATATTCTAGATTTTTTTTTCATTTTCTCAATTATTTTGTCATTTTGTAAGCGTAAGTTTCTTCATAATTCTATTCATTTGAATTAATTTTGTTAATTTTATGGATCTATTGTTCATTTTCTTGATCATTTTGTTCATTGTGTGAATCATTTTATGAGTTTTGTGGATATTTCTTTTTTATGATTTATTTAAATTATTAATAATAGCTTATTTTTATTCATTTTGTCCATTTTATTGGATGTTTTCTTCATTTTATAGATTATATTGTGCAGTTTGGGGATTATTATATTAACTTTTGTTCATTTTATGGATGTTTTATTCATTTGAATTGATTTGGTTCATTTCTTCATTTTCATTGTCATCATTTCTTTCATGATTTCATCATTTTTCTTCATTTTTGTTGATATTTCTTCATTTTTGTGTTTGTCATTTGTGTTTATCTACTAATTTACTGGGTAAAATTTCAAGAAAGTAACAATATGCACAAAATGAACCAAAGAAAACAAAATGATCTGAATGTGCTGGAGCCTATCCCAGCTGACTTGAGCGAAGGCAGGGTACACCCTGGATGAGTTGCCAGTTCATCACAGGGCTGACACATAGAGACAGACAACCATTCACACTCACATTCATACCTATGGACAATTTAGAGTGACCAATTCACCTAACCCCCTAATGCATGTTTTTGGTTGTGGGAGGAAGCTGGAGTACCCAGAAAGAACCCACACAGACACAGGGAGGACATGCAAACTCCACACAGAAACATGCAAACTCCACACAGGAATTGAACTCAGGACCTTCTAGCTGTGAGGCACGAGTGCTACCCACTGCACCACCATGTCACACACAAAAGACTTGTTTAAAACGAAAAAGAAATTGTTTTTGTGTCTGTCTGGACAATACCTTAGAGGAGACATATTGTACCAGGTTTTAACAACTTAAATTTGCACATGCTCCCAGTGGGTGTATTTTAATCTTTAGCTTTGGTGGGATAGCGACTGTATATTTGTGACATCATAAACATCCAAAAATCAAAAAGGCTTGTTTCAAGTCCAATTATCTCAAAAGAGGCTGCATGTTTTTCCTCTTTTGACTAATAATTTTGACACTCCAAATATATTTTTAGGACCTGTTTTATAATTAGAAAAGTCATGACACCGAATTTTGTTTTTACAATATGTCTCCTCTAAGATGTCTCAGAAAAATGCAAATGGTTTTTAGAACTTAAATGACTTGGAGATGGAAAAGGTCGAATGTTGTTATGAATATTGTGGATACAGACTTGTTTTCCCTGATTATTCTGAATTTGAAAAGTGTCATGTAAACAGCACATTCTGGTTGGATATTCTGAATGAGGTCTTTTTCTGAAGACATGTGGCATTTGTTGGTATTATTCTGATGATATGGACAGCTGTACAGCATACTTGGGAACGTGTTTCAGGTCAGCTGTGGCAGAGACAATAGCCCTCATTTATCAAACGAGCATACAAACCAGTGCAGATCTCGTTATAAAAGCCACTGTACGCTCACGAGTGATTCATCAAAAAGTCGTCTCTCACCAATATTGGGGTACAAAATGTTCATCCTTGATAACTATGGTGGCTGAAAAGAATTGTCATTTTGCTTGTTGCGCTCCAAATTATTCTGCACCTACCCCTTGTTTTACAACATGGAGATGCAGAATACGACCAAGAAGAGGAACTACTCTGACTATGAAACAGAAAATATCCAATAGAAAACATCCAGATGAACTGATTCAAATGACAGTGACATCAAATAAAGTCAATAAACTATAGTTTAGAAGTAAGTTACTGCTGCACATTGTTGACAACTAAAAACTTCAGATGAAATCATTTATGCAGCGGGATATAAATATCAACCGATGATGCATGTAATTGTTGGATTAGTTATATATGGGTTAAAAATAGTCACACCTGTCACTTTGTGCACAGGCAGGGGGTTATGGAGCAGGTGAGAAGGACCCCAGCATCAGTCAGACATACACTGCAATGTCCTAACTGGGTGATGGTAAAATAAATGAATAAAATCCTGGCAGTATTTAGAGTTTATGTTAAATTGTGATTCAGAAAACAGTAATCAGGCTTTAGCTAAACCATTCCAGACTGAGACCCACGGAAGCAGAACATCACAAGCTGTGGGACAATGCATGTCCCCTGCCCCCGCAGCCCGCGGGGCAGCGGGTGTCAGACCACCGCAACCTGTCAGAGTCTGGTTTGTGATGGTCCAACACCAGTTTCCACGGGCTCTGACATGTTCTGGAGAAACAGATCCATGGCTCAGTAGCAGAGATAAATCTATCACCAACCAACACCAAAAGAGAGAAAGAAAAACTCAAACACACATATTTAATACTTAACATTAATTAATAACATTTTGCATTGTCTGCATTCTGATTTTCACTGCATTTTAGTTTTTTTCTGTTTTTTTATTAGGGATATGACACAAAGTCGACTTTGTCATATTTTATCAAAGGGAACATATTTTTGTATGATAAATATGTGAATGCAGATGTTTACATGTCAATCAGAATATATCAGGCAGATTTATTCTGCTCCTCATGTCCACACTGACTCCAAACATGCGTACATGAGCACAAAGCTGTTGTGAGATTTGATTCTATCCTTACAGTCATATAAATGCCGAACTTTGTGTGAAAATAAATGTACTATATTCCCAGTTTTTGATCATATGCTCGTTTGATAAATGAGGGCCAATGATCGACACGGTGGTGCAGTGGGTAGCACTTGTGCCTCACAGCTAGAAAATCCTGGGTTCAATCCCAACACCAGGTGGTGGGGCCTTTCTGTGTGGAGTTTGCATGTTGTCTGTGTGGGTTCTCTCCAGGTACTCCGGCTTCCTCCCACAACTAAAAACATGCACTAGATTAATTGTATGCCATAGTTGTCAATGCAAATGATCATCTGTTTTGTCATGAGGTCTCAGCCTCAAATTGTGAAGCGCCCAGAGAGAATCAGTGATTATGATTGGCGCTATACAAAAAAAATTGAATTGAATTGATCCTTTCTGTTGCAGATGGAGGCTCTGAGGTAAAACAGGACATCAGCAGGGTTTTAGATCTGCAAAAAAATATCTTGACTACGGTACTCAAGGAGAGTGTTTGAAGGAATAAATCAGGGAGGCTGAGTTCACACAATGGAACAGCTGTCATTTGTTAAAAACTTAAAAAAAATGTTTACAGCAGGGGTACAAACAGCCGAGGTAAACAGGAATACTAGCTGCAGATTCATTTTCATTGGCCATGGAAACAGCTTATCAGAAAAAGGCATAAAAACAGAATACTAGTGCACATGGAAACCTAGTCAGTGGATGTAGATAAGGAGACAGGAGCGGTGAAGGGTCATACCGGCTCGCCTGCTATCCCCTTGTCCCCTGGAGGTCCTGAGGGTCCTTGGATACCCTAAACGGAGAAGAGCACACAGTTCGATAATTATATAAACTGCCCTATGGAGGTGAACGGCCATATCTCCGCACACAGTGGAAGTTTTTAATCCATTATCGTGTTTGTTTTGTTTTTTACTATTGTGTTGATTATATTTTCATTGTTTTTCATTTTGCTTCTTATTTTGTTCATTTTTGGATTGTTTGGTTTTTTTGTTTCATTTCGCTGTTTTCTTAGTTAATTTTATTCATAATTTGCCCCTTATTTTATTATTTTGTCTTAATTTTCTGTCCAATTTTGCTTCTTTTATTTGTCATTTTGTTCATTTTAGTTTATATTCTGTTCATTTTTATCTATTTTGTCTGTTTCTCTTCTTATGTGTATGATGTATGACTTTTGCTCATTATTTGCTTCATTTTGTTGATTTGCTTCTTATTTTGTTCCTTTTAAGTCTGATTATCAGAGAAAATGAATTACCAAACCCGAACGTTTGCAGTCCCTGTATCTTTAACTCCTAATTTTCTCAGAAATGAAACACGATCGACTAAAGACACTTTGCCACAAAATAAATCAGATGAGATGAAGAACTCACAGGAAAACCTTTTGGTCCAGTTTCCCCTGGCTCTCCGATCTTGCCCTGCGGGGACACGGGAAAAAGTACATTAGTCCTTAGTTTGAACACAGACTCAGATTGCAGGGGAGATTAGTAAAATACACATTTGTCTTCTATTAAAAACCCTGTTTCACATAAATAGAAAATATTTTTGCTGATTTTTGGGGTTGTTTTTGTTCAGTGTTCAATATTTTTCCTCAGTGTTTGTTCATTTTCTCAATTATATTGTTTATTTGTAATAATTTTTAGAAAATTTGCCACTTTGTTGCTAATTTAATTAATTTTTGTTCATTTTTATTGATTGTTTGACTAATTTTTGCTGATTTTGTTGCTTATTTCATTCACATTTTGCTCATTTTGTTCATTTAATTATTTTTGTGAATTTTTGTGACTGTTTTGTTAATCTTTTTTTATTCTCATTGTTATTTTGCCCATTTTTGTTCAATTTTCTTTATTATTGTGTTTGTTTTGACAATTTCTTTAATTTATCTTGTTCATTTTTTGTTAACTTTTGTGATGTTTGTCTGGTTTTATTCATTTTTCTAATTATTTTTTGTCTATTTGCACTAATTTCCTTGATTACGTTGTTCATTCTAACACATTTCTTAGAATATTTTTTAATTTGTACAATTTTTTTTGATTATTATGTTAATTCCTTTACTGATCTGGGCCATTTGATAATTTCTTTTCTAATTTTGTTGAATATTGTGTTCATTTTTGCTCACTTTTTTGATAATTTTGGTAGTTTATACTAATTCTCATGATTATTTTTAAAATCTTTTTATACTCATTTTCTTGAATATTTTCTTACTTATTTTGGTCATTCTATTTATATTTTGGTCTCATTTTATTGAATATTTTGTTCATTTTTATTTGGTTTCTTGGTTATTTTGATCCTTTTACACTCATTTCCTTTCCACAATTGGTTTTGCCCAAGGAATTCTGTGATCCTAGACATAATATTTGATGCATAACATAAAATAAACAGAGAAAGAGCATGACAATTTGACTACGTGACTCTGCTGTATGCTAGACTTACAGTACATTAGATTTCTTTGATGTAGTTTTGGATTATTTGCATTAATGAGTATTTTTTTTATTTCAGCGTCAAGATAACAAACTTTAATCCCTAAACTCACTAATAAGGTAAAACTAACAGACTAATGACCCACTTTCACAAAAACATCACAAAGACAGCTACCTCCTCTGTGGTAATACAGTTTTTTTTTTTTTTTTTTTTTACTGAGTACTGGCCTCTAAATCATGCTGCTGCCTGGTTTCTCCAGAGGAACATAAGTACCAATGATACATGAGAGGGAGGAATGGAAATAAAAATAAAAGTACCCCAGTGCTTTACCTGTGGTCCAGGGAAGCCTATTTTTCCTGGAGGACCATCGGGACCCTGTGGAGAGAGTGAGGCACTGAGTTATATTTCCTTTCAAATGCATGGTCGGATAAAAACACAGAACATAAGGACCTTTCTATTTTTAGTGTACATTTATTTGCTTTTCCAGATGGCTACGTTGTCACTGTTATATCATTTTTATTGTCATTTTGACATGTCTGCTTCCACAGTTTCATTCTACTTTTATACAACAATGAGGAAATTGCAATAGATGCCCACAAAACTGAGGTCCCCAGCTGAATTCTTACCTTCTTGCCTTCTATCCCCCTCTCTCCTGTTGGACCATCAGGACCTATTGCACCCTGAAACACATGACCAGTGTCACTTCACCAACAGAGGTCAGCGCAACACAGCCACAAGATGCTGCAAACAAACATGTCAGTGCAGTGTGATGGCACCCAAAATGTCAGAGTCAGAGTGAAAATGACACTTCTAAGCATGGATAAAGGAAGTGTGTGAGGTTTAAGTGTGTAAATCTGGATAGGCATGTAGACAGCAGGGCAGAAATACCAGTCAAAAGTTTGCACACACCTTCAGTGTTTTTTCCTTATTTTTTTCAGCATTATACATTACTGCTGATAACATCCAAATTGTGAAAGAACACATATAAAATTACTGTATGTACTGTAGAAAACAAAAACATGTTGAACAACCCATAATGTGTTTTATATTTTAGATTGTCCAAGGTTTAATTACTAACCTCAGACACCAAGGATGGTCCTCCTGAGAGTCAGTTTCATCATAGATGGCTCTGGTGACTGCACTTGCACATATTCAAAGATTCAGAGATTTTACGGCTTGACTGACTGTCATTTCTTCTTGCCATAATATGGATTTGTACAGTACATAGTCACACTAATAGGGCCACGGCCTCTATACCTACTGTTCTTTTTGTATCCTTTAATTTACGTTTTTCTTTTTAACTTCCTTTAACTCCATCTGTTCTTTTACTTTTACTCCCCCTACACCCCTTTCTCTCCCCCACTTTCTTGTTATTGCATTTGCACCTGTTTTTTTTAACAACCTTATTGTTTGGTTGTGCTTTTGTGTATCATATTGCTCTATTCAGCCTTGTTTTAGCTTTTTTGTCAGAGCACTATATAAATAAATTATATTATTATATTATTATTATTATTCTGCACAAAACAACTGATGGTCTGAAGCACATTAGAAAGGCAAAAAAATGGCACAAATTAAATTTTGACAGGACATAGCTGTGAATTGAAAACCATTCCAGGTGACTACTTAGTGAATCTGATGAGAGAATGGCATGAGTGTGGAAAACTATAATCAAATCTATATAAAATCTATGTGGCAACTTTGGAGAATCTAAAATATACAACACGTTCAGAGTTGTTTAACACTTACTTGTCTTCTACATACATGTTCTTTCACAGTTTGAAAGCGATTGTGTGTCCAAACTTTTGACTGATAGCATAACTGCTGGTGTCTCTTCAAAGTGACGCATTGCACTAAAAGTCAGGGCTGGATGAATTAGATTATTGTTACGCACACATGTATATGCGGTTCACACGTAAATGAACACATGCTGTCAGAATGGCATCGGTGTTTAGATTACATCAGTGCAACTGTCAAACATAATCAACTTAAAATGCTTAAAAGCCTGCTAGTCCAGTGAGCAGTGATAATAAATGGGAGAAGGCAGTCGACCAATACCGTCCATCTGTGCTGCACCTGCACTCAGGCAAGTTCGTCTTCCATACTGTAGAAGACGCAGGCTCACTGACGCTTATAAGAAACACTTTATGGGTCAACACCAACAAGAAGTGTGATTAGGGATAAGAAGAAGTGGTAAACAGTTTTCTCAGAATCATTAATAATCTTTAAAAGTAAAGTGAACTCGACATGACACAGCCACACAGGCAGCCTTGTTGTGTATGTGTTGATGACTGGGCACAGTGGGAGTCTGGCCCCTGGAGAACGCCGTTAGCCAAAGTGCTATAAGCCTATTATACGTAGAGCTGGATGAGCAGCGCTCATTAACATTCCTGTCTGGGGTACCTGCTCCCACTGCTTGCGTTTAGATAGCTTGATTAGCCAGTGTGTTGGGGAAAAAAAACACCCAATCTGACCACAGAAAAACACACTCGCTCAAATATTAAGCTTTAAAGGGGACTAATTACAGCGTGTTACAGTACATTAATACAAAACACAAATGTCTGACTCGTTTTCAAACAAATTCACAGAATGAACACCGGGAGCAAGGATTCAAAACAGTCAAAGACATGTATTTAATCTAGCTTAATTACAATCACCAACTGACCAGAGGGAGGGATGATGACATTAATATGCTCCTCAATCTGGAAAACATTAGGTGGAGATTTGTATACAGATGTTATGACGACTAAAGATAAAAAGCATGGTGAATGAGACATTCTTTTTCAGACTTGTGTCTGAAAAAGAATGGTTTCCAAATCTGATGTCTGTGCTTGTTGCAGTCAGTTTTATTTTGATGACGTTACATTTGTAGGCCATACGCCATCAAAATAACCTGCAGTAAAGCTCCCATAGAGTGAAAATTCATCTTATTTACATTTTGAGGTTTATATCTGTGATGTAAAATAAAAGCTCTGAAAATTTGAACCTGCCCAGTCAAACTAGTCCTAAGAAATCCTCACAACAAGATGGACGACAGAAAACTAAGCTGTTTTGTATTGTTGTGATTTGTAACGTCAGAGGTCATAACCAATCATAGTCAAAGTAAAAGGCATTAATCCCACTTCTTTGGGCCAGTAGAATTCTAAATTTTCAAAAATCACAGTTACAACCAATCATATTCAAGCTACATCTAGCCCTGCCCCCACAAGCAACTGACCAATATTCCAGACAGTTTGTTTTTTATCAGATAATTGTCCATGAAAAGTAAACGAGTCTCTGCTAAAAGTCACCTTGTGTCAGAGTCTGATACCAGGTCACCATGGAAATGACCTGAGGTTCAGCCAACCAGAGTATTTTCTGATTAAAAGTTGGCAGATAGAGTTATAAAGAGGCCCTCTATAAAGTAAGGAAAAATCTAATTAGTGCCGTTATATTTGGATAACACCCTTAAACAAGTTTTCAGCCCTCAAAGACCTAAATAACTGCCCACCAGGCAGTCAAAAAGCTCGTTATTTATTTGTAAAATCGCAAATTATACTTGATTTAACTGTAATTAACTGCTACAATATGTTTGAAAAGCAAAATAAATATGGGACAGTCAGGCACCCCAAAAAATCTTCTACCTAGGTTTCTAATGGTTAATAGTTGGTTAATGGTTAATAGACACATGTATGTAAGTGCTACAGATATAAATTGTGTCATAATATGAAACCTTTAACCACAGTTGTTAGTCTTTCTCTTATTTCAATCTTGACGAATGTTTTGGTTTTCCGACATCTAACATTTAACATTACATTACATTACATGTGCATTATAAAGTGTCAGTATTAGTACAGTATGTCTTCAGTGAATGTTTTTAGACTGGGCTCGTGTGTGGGCAGTGTGGTTCAGAGACATATGTGTGGCTGTGGTTAAGGACAACTCTGTGTGAACTGAACCACTTCTTTGTCTTCTAGCTGACTACACTCAGGTTTCCGAATTCGGCCTACCTAACATAAGTCATGAAGCAGCAGGCAGATTTACTGGTAGTGGAAGCTGCTCATATTAGTAATAATTGAAAACACAGCTTGAGACATGAGTGTGTCCAGAGGCCAACCGCAGCGAAGCCCATCTCCCATGGACTCTCAGACATATGCAGACCTGTGGTGCTATTTCAATCCTCTTTCCAGCTGGATCAGTTGAGAATAAGTTGACCAAAGCAATAAAAGACATCCCTTCAAAACTTCCAACAAGAAAGGTCAGCATTGAAGTGTCTGTTCTATAAGAGGGCAAGACAGGGACGATGAGAAAAATGATTATTGATTATTGCCACTACATGCTATGTGAATCTGTTTAAACTCACTCTGAGAGCTCTGAATTTATTTGCTGTGTGCTACGTCAGAGGGTGAAATTTATAAACATCATAACCTGAGCCACATGAGGTCTAGCACCTGCACAAATCTTATCTGGTCTGAAATATCAGATGTGCTTTCTAGGTGTATTTGATTCCAACTGATTTTCCATTCTTTGTATTTCTCACAAAATACTGCAGTTGTATATGACTTTGGTTTTTTGAGTAGGGCTACAAAATACTCTATGTTCTTTAAGTTCTGGTGGCAATGAGCCCTTATATGCAGTAGTGGATGTTTGAACTGACCAGACTCTTTCCATGGTCAACTAGACTCTACTTTTTCACATAGTACACACTTGCCAGACATTTTATTAGTTACACGTTGCTGGAACTGGGTTGAATCTCCCTTGCTTTCAGAACTGATTTCATTCTTTGTGGCATAGATTCAACAAGGTGCTGGAAACTTTCCTCTGAGATTCATTTTGACAACATCACACAGTTACTGCAGGTTTATTGCTGCACATCCATACTGTCAATCTCCTGTTCCACCACATCCCAGAGGTGCTCAACTGGATTGAGATCTGGTGACTGTGGAGGCCATTGGAGTACAGTGAACTCATTGCCATGTTCAAGAAAACAGTTTGACATGATTTCCCCTTTACGACATGTTGCATATTCCTGCTGGAAGTATTTGTCAGTCGATGTGTACACTGTGGTCATAAAGAAATGGACATGGTCAGAAACAGTGCTCAGGTAGGATGGGGTGTTTAAAATGCTCAATTGGTATTAAAGAGTCAAAAGTGCCAAGAAAATAAACCCACACCATTACACCACACCAGCCTAAACCATTGGTACAAGACAGGATGGATCTGTGCTTTTATGTCATTTATGCTAAATTCTGACACTACCATCTGAATGTTGAAGCAGAAATCAAAACCTGGTGTGGTCTTCTGCTGCTGTAGCCCATCTGCTTCAATGTCTGTGGGGTTTACTCTGTATAGTCATGAGGTCTTGGCCTCGAATTTGTGAAGCGACAATCGACGATTATGACTGGCACTATACAAATAAAATTGAATTGAATTGAATTTGACCTGTTGTGCCTTCAGAGATGGTATCCCAGGAATGTTGGTCCTAGGTGATTATATGCGTTACTGTTGCCTTTCTATTATCTCAGACCAGTCTGGCAATTCCCCTCTGACCTCTGGCATCAACAAGACGTTTTCCCCAGACAACTGCTGCTCAATGGATATTTTCTCTTTTTCTGACCATTCTCTATAAACCCTAGAGACAGCTGTGTGAAAAAATACAGCCTGTCTGGCACTAACAACCATGCCATTAAGTGACTTTTAACAACCATATTCAAGTTACATAAATCACCTTTCTCCCCCATTTTGATGCTCAGTTTTAAGTACAGCAAGTTGTCTTCATTATGCCTACATGCCTAAGTGCAATGAGTTGCTGCCATGTGATCGATTAGTTATTTGTGTTACCAAAAAATTGCATGCGTGCATCTAATGAAGCAGCCAGTGAGTGGAGTTTAATTTGCCTGAGCCTGAAGTTCACAGGTGTTAGGCTTATAAGTATTTGTACTGTAGTGTCTGGGGGGTTGGGGCTTATAAATAAAGTTACTAAAACTTATTTAGGACTGATTTGTTAAAAGGCATGATGCACCTAAATGGATTGCAGCCATATTTGTTATTTTTAGCTACACCTGTCTAAAAGCTTAACTTGACAACTTTAGAAGTAATTTTCGGATGAATGTAATGTCATTTTTTAACTGATGTTGACATCACATTTGCAATGAATAGTATGAACAACAACTTAATGTACAATATAAATATGTTTTCTGTTACTTTTTAGGCTACATTTGTTTATGACACAAGGACTTGGGTGTGTTTTTGTTGCATTAACTGAGATGTTATTTATTATATGAGAGATATTAAAGTACAGTATCAGATTCCACTGTTGTAAAAATCAGCCATTATTAGTCTTCAGATGTGTACCACATTTGGTGAAAATATAGATGTGTTTCTATTACCCCTTTTGAGAAGGTTAGAGGATATTATGCTTTTCTGGTGTTGGGAGATGCTGCTTTATGAGTTTGGAGCCCTTTGCTAACACAGAAGGACACACACTGGAAGTAAGTTGACACAATTCTTAGCCCACCATAAATCCTTGTTTTTTAAAATCCAAGTTCACTAAATGCATCTGCAAAGCAGTTTTCAGTATAGCCACAAAAAACATGTCAGACTTTCCACAACAAATGTCACGTATATGGATTGACAATGGGTCCTTCCTGTTACTTATGAATTGCTGGAGATCCTCCAGCAATTATAATGAGCATTGACTTCTGAGAAAGGATGAAACAAAGTCATTCTTTGACTCTGAACCCGAGAATGTGTTATGTAAGCACCCGTGTCCAGTGAACACCCATGACATCAGTTCAGAGGCAGTTCTATATCACTTCATTAGGATCAGATTTTCCAGTGGTTCAACAACAGCAGTTGCACAAGGTTCTTATAAGCTCACATTGAAACATACAGAAATACAGCCGAGTGATGTGTGCCTACACTTGTTGGCCAAGTAAATGATGCTATGATACAGTGACTGCACAACACCACTCATCACCTAAGGAGAGGGAAAAACAGGTGAAAAATTTCAAACTTACCCTCAACCCTTTAGATCCTCTAGTACCGACTGGCCCAGCAGCTCCAGGGGGGCCCTGATGACCAAAGAAAAAAGGAATAAAGAATAAAGCGAGGGGGGGGGGGGAATACAACAAAGGTTTACACTGACAGAGTAAAGAGCCCCCTAGTTGTTGACCCTAGAGGGCAGCCTGACCTCAGGAACACACTACAGGGTTTGTTGTTAGATCTGTCACTCACACCAATTAAAGGGCCTGCTCTGGAATCCTGTTCTGCAGCACCCCTGAGCCCCATATTTATGTTTGTTTTGGTGGCTCATTGGCCCCCATCTCCAGCCAATGCTTGGCTTGTGCTGTTGAAAGTGGCCATGGCAAGGCTGCAGCAAGGGGAGAGAGGGGGCAGAAGCAACTTCTAATTGGTTATAGGTGTTGGGCTTTTAACTGACAGGAGGGTAATGCACATACAGCAGGAGGCTGACAGCTCTCATAGTGCTCAGAGAATTCTACGTTACAGACCGTGGTTTGTTAGCACTGCATAATACTATCATGTGCTGAAAGACAATGCTGGCTTCGAGCACCAGTGTGATTCATTTAATTTCTTGCCAGACACAGTGTTGCAGAATATTTTGGATCATAAGATAGACATTGCCATACTGATACAATTCACAAGAACATTTACAGTGTTTTGCCAGTTGAATAAAAAAGGGCAAATTGAGCAAAACAGCGACTACTTACTGGTCTTCCTGGTGGTCCTGAAGGCCCGGTCTCACCTGGTGTCCCTGGGTGACCCTGCATGTAGACACACACCCACACATACAATAAGTAACTGGCAACTGACACAAAACAGGGCACGCTGCTGTTGGTTTATCCTGAAACAGAACACGAGCAGCAACACTGACATAAGTGAACATGAAAAATCTCAGAGAGTGAGAGCATAAATGAGTCTGACATCATAGAAGTCTGTGTTTTACCAAAAATAGTTTTACTGTTTTGTCAGTTGGATGTTAACACATCAGTTTAAAATTAATTGCAGTAATTTATTCAATTTCACTTTGTTTCTGGGAAATACTTGGATGCTTACATTTAAATAGTCTTGGATATGCTCAAACATACTGAGCATATCCAACCAAGTCGAGAATTGCACTCTAAAGCATATTGACTCTCACACTGACGGACAATGGGCCAAAGTAAAAAAAAACCACATCAGAAAGTGATTTTACTTTTGGGTTTTCTGGGCTAATAAAAGGCAATATTTTTAGTTGGTCCCCTTAAATCAGCTTAACGTACCAAAATCCGTCTAATATTCTAACCTGCAGAACAGTAGGTGGCTCTGATCTCATGCTTTACATCCATGGCAGTAAATCATAAACACCCACAGTATGAGCTCTGTATTAGTAGCCATAGATGTCTGCTGGTCAGCTTGCTTCCTTTTGTATGATGCAGTCTTTTCCAGAGGGTCTGGTTCTGTTTTACAGCCGAGAGTGGAGGCCAAGAGAGAACTTCCTTACAAATGTGTGAGTGTGTGTGTCTGGTTAAGTCCTTGGAGAAATCCAACTGGCTGGGAGCCACTTGGATGTCTTCTCCCTGTTTCAGCAAGAATGACAACTACATTCATATTCATATTCCCTACAGCTGATCATACACATGAGATACTTTTGAGATTGTACACAGCAGAGAAGCCACTTCATTTTTGACAAGGGACCGTGACCTCATGACCCCTGGGCGGGGCCAAATGTCAAAGGTCAATGGAGAGTCACTTTCACGTACGCAAAAGAAAATCGGCACACATTACACATGTGGCGTGGAGTCACCGCTCGCCACCATACAGGAAGTGGCTGTAACTTTAACGTCCTTCATCCGATCATTATGAAATTTGACATGTCTCATCAGGACCATGACCTAAATACATCTGCATGTCAACAATGACAGTGTTGCCATGGTAACG